>VACF01002675.1:0-54965 GCA_006891605.1 Pleurozium schreberi | reverse complement strand
AWTTTTKGAAAATTCAAATGTATTTTAGTTTTCTGTTTTAGTTTTCTGCACTCGGTCGTTGATTGAGGTCGAATCCTTGGTGCCCAACAGCTCGTTGATTGGAAGCACTCTATTGGGATTCGGGACAGGGATATTCTCCCCAAGTAGTCTCTGCAATTTCGAYTGTAAACAGTTGCCGAGAATGTACTTGGCTATGGTGCAATTGTCGGTGAGAAGCAGAGAGAGGATTGTAAGTCAGTCGGGGTGTCAGAGTCCAAGAATTTTGCTCCAAGAAGAGAACCAATTCGAGAATCGTGATTGGAAATCTTGTTGATGAAATCACAAGCCTCTGACAACTTTTAGGTTGTGACTACCCTTGTGACCTGATTTTCGTTTCTTTGTGATAAATTTTCCAGTGGCATGGCAACTCTTGAAGTCTTTGTGAACATGAATCCAGCTTCTGGGGTTATTGAGCATTCCAAGGGATTCTTAGGAAGCAAGCTCTCGTCACCGAGAAGACACAAGACATTAGGCCCTGGTTGTGCGAAAATCTCTTCAATTTCCTGTTCTGATGCTCGTGGGCGTCGTGGAGCCGTTGCTGTGGGGAAGGATGYAACCAAATTAGGGCAAGCGGACTCAAGGTAGGGAACTCATCCCCTTCACTTTTGAGTGTTGTTTCTTGTATTAGAACTGAGACGACCCACAATGGGTCGAATGAATTCGTCTTGTGGGTCTTCTTGTGGGTCATTTCAGTGGTCTATGCAGACGCTGTTATTGTTAGGGTTTTTAGGGTTTAGGGTTTAAGGTTTCGGAACTGCACGTGTCCATTCAACAAGGTTTTTAGTAAATTGAAATGGGGTAGATTGTACATTGTGAGGTCTCCATATGGTGACTGTGATACCTACGTATGTTTCGTAGAGATTTCGGTATGATCATAAGCAAAGCATACCTCCTTATGAACGAATATTCAATGAATAATGTGGAAGATTCTATTGATAATATTATCCTTGACAAAATATCTTTTTGCTTTACTGGAAACTCTTTTGTTCACTGTTGTTGTTTTCGTGTTCTGTTCGAGGTTCACTCAAATTCTTGAAAATCACCGAGAGTTCTTGGGGGGGTGTTTGCAGGAAGGTGGGCTTAATTTAGCCACAGTGATACAGGGGGCGGGGATGTACCGCCACGGCAGAACACAAGACGTTGTTACAGATTTTGTTGYACCAACTCTGGATGAATTTAATGCTGCTTACGAAAAGAATGCAAAGTGAGTGAAAACCAGGAACTCTTTTCTTTTCTCTCTCTTTTAACCACCGTAAGGTTCACATTAGGCCTCGTTTTTTTTATATAACTTTTGAGGGTGTCATTAGAAATCCGACTCCTTTTCTGACATTTTTTTTTATTGTCCAGTTTGAATGCTGTCCTTTTTTTTATATTGGAAACGAGTGAAAGTAGTCTCTGCTGCATTGGGTCGTCATCAAGGAAAATGGGTGTCTGAAATTTTGAATTTTTTTTGTTGAAGCTGCTTTTTATTTGTGTGTGGGGAATTTCTTTTGATTGCAGGCTGATATGGCAGACCTTGAGCCCGGTTTTCTTCTCCACGAGCGCCACCGGGGAAGTCGAGCAGGGCTTCCAGAACATTCCCAATGATCGGCCAGTGTTGTTTGTAGGAAACCACATGTAYTTCGGATTGGACATGACTTTGATCGTGTACAAGATGTTCAAGGAGAGGGGTCTGATGATCCGTGCCCTGGGTCATCCCATATTGTTTGATACCAAAACGGAGCAAGACTTGCAGGTTTGTCACCTGGCTGGCTAATTTTCCTTTTTTTTTTCGAACCTTGGGAAAATTCTTATATATAGTAAACTGGCGAATCACCGCACAGACAAAATACAAATCCTTCTCCACATAAATATAGAGACTGCATGTTTTGAAACTGGGCATGATTATTAAATGTCATGTTAGAGATTCACCTACCGAAAACGGAATGCAAAAAGATTGCTTCCTACAAATTTTATTGCAATTTAAAGTTATGCAAAGAATTTGAAATCTAGTTAAAAATTGCTTGCATCCCTTCACCACACAGTGTGCAGTCATTGGGCGGTGATACAAGAGTTCGTTCCAATCACAATTGAATTGGTAGTCAAATTGTGCGGTTAGTGTTTGATAATTGGATGGTTTTGTTGTGTGGTTTTTGGAACTGTGTGGTAATTGGCCGGTTTACTCTATATGTGAATGTCTAAGCACGCTCTCTTTGCAATTATCCGGTGTGATGAACAGCCAATTAGATAAGACAAGCATACTTAATTAGATATATTTGAACCTAAACAGGCTTGAATGTGTTTTGGGTTTTCATTTTAGAACAAAAATCTGAGGAAATCTAAGATCTCTTCTTCATGTTTAAAAATGAATCATAAGACGTTTTTGATGCTTGTAGATGATTGTTCTAAAATGATCAATTGCACAACTTATATTTTAATTCTGGTTAGGTTCAAACTCCCGATGGGTGCACCTACCTTTTCAAGTTTTATGTTGCAAATAGAAACTGATTATATGTTAGTTTGTGTGCTTTCATAACATTCTAGAGCATTTGTTTATAATCATAGTTTGCTGAGTAATGAATACCAACATGTTCGTACGTTTTATAATTCAGTATATGAGAAGACTGATTTGCTCCAATGAAAAATCAGATCTCAATGAATATGAATTTCTAACTTATGCTTAAATAACACCATCTTTCAATTCCACAAAATTGTCAAAAAATGATCATTGTGATGCAACCTCTCTACAGTACCTAGCTAACTAGTCACATGATACCTTGAGATGAATTATTCTTGGTTTTAAATTACCTTCTGTAATGTTATTTAAAAAAATAATTTAACTCCTTTTCTTTTTTTTTTTTCCAAATTCCAGGAAGCCAGCACGACGGACTTGTTTCGTGCCTTCGGAGCAGTTCCTGTGACGGGAGGGAAAACAATGTTCAAGCTGTTGAAAATGGGATATTCTACTTTGCTGTATCCTGGAGGTGCACGTGAGGCTCTACACCGCAAGGTATGGGAGTCCGCTTTTAAGGTTATATTGAGACTTTTCGCAGTCTCATTTCTATCTTCAACTCGAAGATAAACCGCTTTATCTCTTTATTAGTATTTTTTTTATAAATAGATAACAACAACTTTTAGAATTTCATTATAGGATCACTATTTGAGCTTTATTTATTTTTGGTTTCAATTACTATTTTTTAAATGAATTCTCCAATAACTACCATTTTGTCTCAAAATCTGCGAAAAGTCTCATGTAACGAATATGGCCTTTTTACACAATTTACTAATTGTCTAATAGAATTCACACTTGAAGCTCTAATATCTAGAAGGGATTTACATTTTAGAGTTTACATAAGTGTGTCAAATTGCTCTTGGATTAATTGGATTCGTTAAAAGTGGTGACTCTTTGGAAAGAGTGGATATGACTTTTTGGGAATTGTGCATAAATTTAGACATAAATTTAGTACAAATTCTTATCATGGGTTTTTTGCACAAGAGTTTTATCATGTAAGGTATTGGGAAAATGGGAGGTGGGTAGTTTTCAACAAACTTAAATAAGCATGTATGTAGTAAAGAAGGTTGTGTCGGTGGAATGCATTTATACGAAGTTGAAAACAGTGCAGATACTAGGTTTGCACATTTTTTAATTATGTTCATTTTCATTTATTTTTATCTTGGTTTTTATCATTTAAAGTATTGGAAAAAAAAAAGGAGGTAAATTTATTAACATTTGTTCACTTGGCTTGGGACTTTCAATTTTTGTTTTTGCAGGGTGAGGATCACAAGATTTTCTGGCCCAAGCGATCGGAGTTTGTTCGAATGGCTGCCAGATTTGGGTGTACCATCGTTCCTGTCTCAACTGTTGGAGAAGATGACATAATTAATGTAAGCCATCCGAAGTTCACTGATGTTCAATGTTGGAAAAAGTTATGGTACTATAGTTTGTAAAATGTTTCTCATTTTTTTTGAATGGATGAAATCGCCAAAATTCAAGTAAGTTTTGTCTCTAATCTTAGGAGGATGATATTGCCACTTTTGGATTATTGAATACGTTTGGTACATTCAATCTTTTGGAGGAATGTCTGATGTTTCATTCGAAAGTGTTAGATTTCTATGAATGTAAATAGCTTCATTGTTCTAGTCAAGATTACTCATTATCTTGCTCACTAAAGAGATTGGAAGTTTCTTTACCTTGCTAATTTATACTCCCATTGTCCCAAAGTGATCTTTTGGTTGGACTTGTTTTGAGTTGTAAATAGAGTTTGGTGCACTCCTTTTGTCCCGAAACCTTTGAGTTTCGGAGCCCTTTACAAAGTGTTGTATTAAAGGGAATGAAACTAAGGGGAATTAGAAGATTATTTTGGGATGGATGGAGTAATTAATATTGGGGAGATGGATATATTGGTATTGGAAGTTTGTGGAAGTTTGAGCCAGAGATTGAATTTCTTTGTGTGTCCATTATGTAGATTATCTTTGATTTAAACGATATAAGGCGCTTCCCTAATCTTGAAGAGAAGGTTTCATTGCCATCTATCAACCTCAGGTTTGTACCTTTAATTTCTAGGATTTAGGACTATTTTAAACTTTTCTTGAATGATGGGGCTGATGCTAATAAAAAGAAGCTTTAACCTTTAAACAACATTCACTTAAATGTCGAGAGGGTAGTCCAAAGGAGAATCAAAAATCTCCTTGAAGCAAGGAAATTATGGGTCTTGTTGCTTGCTTAACATTTGTGGTGGTTAGGGCATGCAAAGGTGAATTGTGAATAGTGCTTTGATTTTGCAACCTAAATGTGGTGCTTGGCAAGCCTTATTCATTATTGAAGTGGGTCCAATAGGTTGAAACATTTCATTTTTTGTCAACAACTCTTTCAAAAGCAAATCTGAGGGGTGTAGACTTTTGTTCAAGGGTTAGTCATTTGAAAAGATTCTTTACAATATTAGATTTTAAAGTTATTAATGGTAAATCATTGTTTGTTGAATAGATAAATACTAAATTAATATAGTTTCAAGATAATGTTAAATGAATGCCAAGGTAATGTCGACTTAATCTTACTTGAACAATTGTCAACATTAGTGGAAATACGCCTAAGATATTTAACCAATAAGAGAATGAGTGAGTTCATCACTTTACCCAATTCTACCAAGTGGTGGTGAACTCTTTTGGTTATCTTAAGCATGGCTCCTACTTCCATCAAGTGCACCATTTAGCAATTATTTTTCTTTTTGACAATACTAGGCTACAACAAGGTTAGTTAGTTAGTGGAAGTCCTTACAAAATTTCTATCATTCATTGGCTCTTATAGTAGGCTATATTGCCAAGAAAGAGAGTTTTCCATTAAGGTAACATTTGCACAATTTTCATTACACCAATGTTATTTTAATATGAATATTGTAAGAATTTAATTTCTATCAACGTATTGAAAAGAACTTGTCTATTGAATGGGAGTCTTTGATGATGTTGGACTAACCCTCAAATGTCACAAGTTTTAAAAATACATTGAAAGTTAGCCATGGGGTTGTTTGTGACTTTTAAGGTTTAAGTTTTTGAAATGTGAGAATGTGATGCTGATTCACAATTCAAATTGGTTTTGTCACATTGTGTGTACTTTGCTATTCCCTTCGTCCCAAAATGATCTTTTGGTTCCCCTTAATCTTCTAGGAAGAAGCTTAATACCACACTTTAAAAAGGACTTCAAACCTCAAAGTTTCAAGATAATAGGAGTGCACTAAACACCACTTACAACTTACTATTAGAAATGCATGATAGTTGAGTTGCAAAAGCAATTTTATGGTTTGCCATCTACTAAAGTATATATGCATATAGTGTCATGAAAATATGTCACATTTTCATTTGTCATGTGGATGGTGCCCTTTTCCATCCTTTTTTCCATCCTCGTTTTGGAGTCTAAAGAAAGAGCTTATTGCTACAGAGTTTGAGGATGCAAATTTTGCAGAGCAAGGTGTACTACTATGTATATAAATGTAGTATAATCTTTTGTTCAATTATTTTCCTTCCTCTTTCCTTTCCTTCCATTTTTTTTTTATAATTAATTTTGTTCACTTCTTTTTTTTCTTTTTTTCTTTTTTATGACAGGGGGGATCTGAACGAAGAAGTAGGCGATCAGCCGGTTCATTTTCCATTCGCAGCTCCCAGTCTCACCCCAGGAAGACTCTATGTCAAGTTCGGTAAACCTATTATCACAGCAGGTACAAAAATCTGCACTATTTTCTGTATAATTATGCTCAAACTCACACAAGTTTTGGTGAGTGTCATTTTATTGACATAAATAGTGTAAGGTAGCTGCACCTAATTGTGACTTCTTTTGCAAAACTAACCTCGTGCAGATTCTTGCCTAAAATGTATAGCCTCTACTCTATCCATGAAAAGAGTAGGGTTGTTTTTGGGTATACCTATTTTCAGCATGTTGAAAAATAATTCATAATTTATTCAAATTGCATCCCAAAATTAAAAGAAAGTCTTCTATATTTTTTTTATTTTCAACAAGCTCCTCCCTCATTAAAAAAACCCAGGCATGTTGAAGAATAAAACCTATGCCCAATTGCACGCAATCAGGTGTAGGTACTTGAGTTGGGTCCTAGGGAGTCTCCAACTAAATTTTCATGATCTCATTCTTTCTTAAACACAATGGGTTAAGCCACTCKGGCTTAGTTAATTTTGAGAAGATGATTGACAAAAAGTACAGTTGTTTTTCTGAAAATTTTTCAACCTATTGGACCCACTTCAATAGAGAATATGGCTTGCCAAGCATCATATTTAGGTTGCAAAGTCAAAGCACTATTATGTACAAACTTCGGGCAAGCAACAAGACCATAATTACCTTACTTCAAGGAGATTTTTGATTCCCCTTAGACAAGTGAATGTTGGGCCTTTTAGGGTTAAGAAAAATAAGTGTGGTGGGGTTGCTTTCAGGAAGGGAAAAGGAGCTGCAGCATGACAAGGAGCAAGCACAAGCTGTGTATAAACATGTGCAGGGGGAGGTGGAGAGGGGTATTGATTACTTATTGGTACGTTCTTTAATCTCCATCAATATCTCCTCCCTTTAGGGTTTTAAACCCACACTAATTTTGATCCATAGTAATTGCAATGTTTTGTGTTTCATCTTTATGTTATTAAGAAGAGCTCACCCAATAATGTTACTTCATTCTATTGTTCCATCAATATCTCCTCCATTCATGGTTTTAAACCCACACTAATTTTGATCTATAGTAATTGCAATGTTTTGTGTTTCATATAGTGAACTTAGGTTGCTTGAATAATTAGGTTGCCTTATCCCAAGAAACTCACCCTACAAACTATCAAAATCAACAAATTTTCCTAAAGATATTTCCATTTGTACACATGGAGGTTTTCAATTACAATAGTATTAGTAACACAATAGTGAATATTTATGTGCTGTCAAATGTCAAGAAACTAGTGAGGGGCAACGTAATTTCAATGTTTAGTGTCGAGCTTATATTAACAAATCTTTGTTGATTGAAATCATTTTAGATGTGTTGAAATTTTGTGTCCTACACTAAATAAAATTAGGTAGGTATGAACAACATTCAATCCAATTTCTACTTSAYTGATTTATRTSGGTAACRTTAGTGGTGAAGTGGTGKACATTTGGTGTATAATATTGTAGCAYAACATTATGTTATGTGTAATTGTTCAATGAAGTTAGTGATAGTTTTGTAATTTTCTTTTTCTTGGAGTAACTAAGGTTTTGCTTTTTGTGGAACTTGTATCATTAGATTTTATTTCATTTTAAGATTACTTTTTGGGGATTGAAATTGGTTGTTTTGTTATGTGGATGCAGTGGAAACGACAAGAGGATCCGTACCGCGAATTCGTTCCGCGGATCTTGTATGAGCAAAGGGGTGGGGGTGATAAGCAAGCGCCCACATTTACAGTATGAGGGTTTACAAATAGAGAGCTCACATTCCTTGCATTGCATTGGCTTAGTTAGTTTTACCCACTTTTTCCAACATTTGTTTGTGATAATTTAGAACTATAGTGTAAGATAAGATAGAACACCCAGATTTGCAATAATCTGGGTATCTAACTAACTTGTGCAATGTGCTTATTGTTGCATGTATTTTTCCAAGAGAATGAATTTGGTGAGTGGAGTCAAATAGAAGTGGAATCATTCTAATCTAACTAACTTGTGCAATGTGCTTATTGTTGCATGTATTTTTCCAAGAGAAAGAATTTGGTGAGTGGAGTCAAATAGAAGTGGGATCATTCTAATCTGATAAATATGAATTTCCAAGCACATTTGGTGGAAAAATATAAAATCATCAATACTTGATGGGGATTATGACCATCTTAGAAAGGTTTGAGATCAGTGAGCACACATCGTAATCTTGTTTGATGAGTGTTTTGAAAGTAGAAGTTGAACATACTACGAGCACCTCTTTTACTGTGTGAAGTTGCAACTTGTTCTCATAAGCATTTGTTCACAACTAAGCCGACCTAGCCAAACCAATATCTGCAACAACCTTAAACTGCCAACAAATATATATGAACTTCATATCATTCTCTTACAATAGCATCCAACTGTTTGTTCAAAGAAAATGAGGTATACACTAATATATGTTGGAATTGGGTGCTTGATGATATTGGGTTGTTCTACCTTAATTTTCTTGTTAATGTATGATTCAAAGTCTTAAATGCATATTGAACATGTGTAATAACCTCAACAAATGAAAGGGGAAAAATTAGATGAAAATTAGATAGCGTGGAAAAATCTTAGTTGCATAAAAGCTTCAAAGTCCTATTACTATTATAGTGTCTAACAAACCGTTTGTCATCAAAGTGGGCACTTTGCCTTGAAAATGCTATTTTTGTTCTCTTGTACCTAGTTACTGTTATAATCATATAGAGTGGTCAAGTTTTCATATTTTCTTGTTGTCAAATGAAAAGAAGTTCCAACGCACCAAAGAATGCAAGATTTGGATATCATATGTGAAAGTTTTGAAGTGTATTTTGTTCTAAAATTGTATTTCAAGCAGAGTTTCATCAATTTGTTTGAAGAAAATTGGGAGGCATAATAAGAACTCGGAGGTTGAATTAGGGTTTGGGTGCACTTGTTGAAGTACTAGTATCTGATTGAAATTGGTTTAGTGTGCCAAACTTGTAGGAGCCAATTCTATAATTCTTTAGTAAATTAACATCAATTGTAGATAATTGAGCTTGCCAAGTTTGAGCAACCAAAATGGTTTGAAGTATGGGTGTAGAATATGTCCATTGTGCAAGAGGCTCTCTGTTACAATGTAAGGAAGCTTGGAATATTATTTCAAAATTGAGCATTGATTTGTTGCAATCAGCAAGTGTCATTTGCATCATGGTATACGTCTTTGAGAATTTTATTAAGATTTTACTTAAAATTATTTACTGTAGTGTCAATTATGGGTGCAATTACCTTAATCCCTTTTTAGGTCAAGGAAAACTGAATCACTGGGTACCACGCGTAGAACCTGGTAAGCCGCGCGGTTTCGAAGCATGTTCTAACTGGAATTATTCGTCTTCCTCCCTTGCTGGTCAAGCCTTCCTGCTACAAACCCTAATCTCGCTATTCGTCATCGCCATTTCGCACAAGATCTCGCATCTCCTCGATCTTTCGTCTATTTTCCCACGATTCTCTCTGGCATCGCTAGGGTATCAGCCATGGTGTGTGATTTCACCGTACTCATTGGCTACTTCATATATGTATTTTGAGTTCTTGTGGTGGTGGTTTCGGGGTTGAGTTCTGGTTCAATTGCAGGAGAGTTTTATACGGAGTTTTGGTTTTGAGGTACGATTGATTTGGTTCGGAATGGTGGATTTGGTGCAGGACGGTATTCAGTTGCCTCATGATGTGACCGGTTCGCACGATACTCTTCGACATGGCCTGCCTGCGTTTAAAAATGACGTGTTGGCTGTTCACCCTGTGGAGGTCATCCAGCGGACTGTAAGCTTCCGACCCTCAATTTGGCTAATTGTTTGCTTCGGTCGAGGAGAAGGAGAGGGTGCTAGAAGTGTTCTTTAGATTCTAACAGCGGACTGTTTGGGGGAGAGAGATGTTTGTTAGCTTTCAAAGCCAATTGTTGCGTGATCAATTTCTTTTGGATCACGAGCAAGATTAGGGCACCGGGGTGGGGACCGCATTTTGCCTTGAACAATTGATGAATTTTAGTTACCGTCGTTTGTAGATATGGCCTCTGTCGATTGCAGTTGATATTGTTCGAGTTGCGGAATGGATTTCTCAAGTTTGATGTGTAAAGTGAGCTGTGTCGRATGTGTTCAGAGTTCATTTACTCTAGACGTTTAGTTTATTTTGTTTCTGGAAGTTTGACTGATCCTGTGTGTGCTGTATTTGTGAAGTCCAAAGCTATGCAGGCTCAAACAAAGCGTACGTTGCTTGAAAGGGCCTATGGTTCAGCGTTCCCCATGAAATTGGATATTGAGCGTCAGATATTGACTCGGTAATGGACACAATTGAAAATCACGATCTCTTTGTTTCCACCTTATAGGCCATCGTCACGTTAGTGGGCATTTGTCTGTGCCAATGTTTTGGTCACAATTTGTATTTAACCTTCAAATTGCGCTGTCGTTACAGGTTCCAGCGCCCCACTGGCCTCATCCCTTCATCTATGCTTGGTCTGGAATCATTGACTGGAGAATTAGAGGAATTTGGATTCGCAGATTTCTTGAATGGTTAGTTGATCCAAGCATCCACTCTTCTCTGGAAATTTATTAGTTTCCTGGAGATATTTTGCAGCTTTCATTAGTCTGTTTCCAAAAGATAGGAAGCTGCTCTACAGATTACACTGAAATTGTCGTTTTTGAAATATATTCTGCCCATGGTTTTAACTGAAAGCCTTGTATGTGCAGATCCAAAGGACTCAGATACATTTGTACCCCTGGATTTACACGAAGGCATGGAAGTTCGTCTTGGTCTTTCAAAGGGACCCGTTTCACGCTCGTTCTTCTGATTCAATCTGGAGCTGCTTCCGATGATGTTAGATGTTCGAGTCAGGTGATGAATTTGTTTCAAATGATTCCATCGACTTTATCGTGTAGCTTTATTAAGCTACACCTGATGTACATACGATTAAATGCTAATCGTCTTCKTTTTCMGTTATCTCTCGTCTTTTTATCAATGTAAGTGGCTGTCGTTTTATTCACAGAAGTTATCTGAAATGTGTTTGTCACAAGATTTTTTGGAGATGGTAGGATATGATGTCTCGAACGATGATGTTTTTATAAGCAACAAGAATTCTCTTCGTGGAGATTGTCATGCGGAGAGTCTGACTTTYTCTAGTACTGGTTTTGTTACTGACAGTATAGATCTGACAATCGAAACATTCTGATMGACTAAAGTTGGGCTCAGTGGCCGTATGAGCTTTTGCCCTTGGATCTCGGGAGATTTCTAGCAAATTTACAGGGTTCTTACCAAGGCTCGATTTGCAAAGTAGTCCTGTCATTCAGAAATAGTCATACTGGAAATGGTGCAGAGGAATTAATTTCACACAAGTTAATTCAATTACTGGAGAGTATCAACAGTGCGATGGATCCCTCACACCAATTTGGAAGAATCTTGGATGTATGTGGTGTAAATAGTATGAACATTTGGCTGAATTGAAGATGAAAGTTGATGAACATTGGACGACAATACTGTTTGAGATGGTATGCAATGTAATAGACCACATTATCTTGAATATTGCAAACTTCCATATTCCCGTACTGCATCTTGTAAATTTGCATAATTCTCAAATTAGCATGAGTTAGTGTTAACCTTGTAATGTTATCATGGATGGATGATAGAGAATCTTTCTATGTAACATAGAATTGTTTGTCTTTGGAATTTTGTGTGAAAAGGGGTGGTCTTGCATTGAAGTTTGAACTCCAATGAGTGCTCTTTGTTTTCTTGTAACAAATGATTTATATTGTACCAAAAATGATGATTTTTACAATGACCACTTCAATGATCCTTGAAAGCGAGATGAGACAAAATACAAGTAGCATGTCATATTGTTCACCAAGGGAAATAAACTCTCATTATTAATTTGGACACAATGTATAACTATGTACCTTCTTCTTGAAAATTTAATTTGTTTTTGATTGGATGCCTGGATCAAAAGTTATGATGCCCTGAATTTCATGAGTAGCTCGGGTAGCTTGGGACAGCATGTGCAAAACTCTTCCTATGATTTTGAAATTTGGCGGGTATGTAGCTCCCAAAGACTCCTCTTCAATTTCTAAATAGTATTATGCCATTAGTTCTAGTTATTATGAGAAATAAGCTTCCCGTTTATTAAACAAAAATCAAAAACAAAAATGATTGTATTAGTTTTCTTCAAAGCATGTTATTCTAGAGTACTTCTTTTGATTAAGATACCACTCATGACATCCAAAATGCACGTGATTTTATGGAGATTTTGAGCATTGCTACAATATTGTTCAATATAGTAAAGTGGCATTAAAAATGTCTAAAAATTTATATAAAAATTTAAAAAATAGTAAAATGTCCATTTAAAATTTTTCAAACTTCTCATTGTTACATTTTTGTGCAATTTATAACAACATACATAAAGTATGTCAATTAAGTGAGCTCAATGTAAGGTTTGAGCAAAAAAGAGACCGTATTTACATCATGTAACTACTTGTGTCACTTTGCATCTACTATGTTCTAATAGAATATAGTTAAAATTTAAAATTTACCCTTCTACGCCACATCCATTCCTTTTGTGTTCATTGCAAGATTAGATGATGTGATATCAGAGAAATGGAAGTAGAGAAGGTGACATCAAAGAGACCCATCCGTCTTCAAAGGATGAACAACATTGGGAACTAACACCCCATTACATTAGTACTGATGTTCTACTGTTTCAATGGGCTTACAGTCCAACTTTGAAAATGTACAATTGTAGTACAACATCTATACTTTAAATAAGGCTGTTTGTTTGTTTGTTTGTTTCTCTAGACTTCACCTCCTAGAATAAGACCAAGCTAGGAGATAAAATTAAATAAAGTCTCTTGAAATTCCAAGCCTTCATAGTAAATTTTATGAAGTGTGATTGTGACAGAGTAATGCTTTAGATATGCAAATAGCTAAAAGCCTTACTATGTGAAAGGACTAAAAAAACATATGCACAAAGTAAAGTAATCGTACTTCTAATATGAGGTACTCATGATTTTGACAAATCAACTACCACCATTGCCATATCTCATATGATTTTATTTCCTTGGATTTGGCTTACATTGGAATGATAGCCATGGGCTATTGGTGCTCCTTCATTAAGTTATGGAGGTTTATTTCAGGGGGCTGAGATTTAATGAAATTAGGTGAAGTTTAATTTGGACGGCTGGAGCTTGCATGGGCTGCCAGTTTACTCTGACAAACTCATGTCCTGATTGAGTTATTGGACATGGCGGCTATACAGCAAGTGGAGGTCTCAAATTGGTTTGCTTCCTCTTCCCTCCATTCTTGCTGGTTGCTAAGGCTGTGGAGTTCACGCTGCGTTGTTGCCAACTCGTAGTGTATTTAATACCAATATTGTGCACAAACTTGCTGGTGGTGGTCTGCTAACTGCATCATGGATCCTTTATACAACACATCGCAGTAGGGTTCTACTGGTCATCAGGTTGTGAGTTGGTTGTGTCGTTTGTGGAAAATTGTTTTGCATATTGGATTTAGGATTTCTTCTTGTGACAGCGATAACAAGCGCTCATGCACTGTAGACACCTGTTGTACCTCACTAACCTTACATTGACTTGTGTGGTTGTTGGGATGGGGCACAGGTGAGGTCCATGGCTTCTTTGAAGCACTCCGAAATCACTTTTTGCAAGACGTGATGTTGCTCGTAATCTTATACTTTTTTATTCCTTTAAGAGTAAAAAGTGATTGGATGTCTTATTTACAAGCTTGGACAATAACAAGCATAGTTCTTCCATTTGAATTGACTCTCTATATTCCATTTCATTGCTGGCTTGAATTTATATCGACATTGATGGAATAAACATCATGGTTCGATGGTTCGGTACTTGGATGGTTGGAGGCCTGGACTGTTAAACTGAGCTCTTATTGATACTCCCTTGCTATGGTACAGATTGGTTTTATCAACTAACAACATAGTGATTGAGACATGTTGTGATTATATATCACCATGCTGTGAAGATAAAACTTAGATACAACATTCTATATATTTGTACTTCTTTGTTGGACTTGAAAATGGAAAACGGCTCTATAGTTCAAGTAAAAATGCTCGATTAGCCGTTTCTCAAAGTCAATGCAACTGATAGTGATCATCCAAGCACAAAGAATAAATAAAAAAACAAAATAGGAATCAAGGTAGTGCCCTGAAGCTTCAGGGATGTTCCAGAAAAGTCTGTATTGTTTATTTGTTTGTTTGTTTGTTTTGTTTTGTTTTGTTTTGTTTGTTACATTGAGATCTCCTGGACTGTGCGTCCCCCGGTGGCGTGCTTGGTACCGTCGAAAAGATTTCGGCGAGGAGGGGTGCACCGGCTTGGTTTCGTGCTGTTCTGTCCGACGGGGTGAAAATTATTGATTTTTGAGTTATTTTTGGTTTTAAAAAATTAGAAAATTACAATCCTCGTCACACTTACATCACGCCTCCTGGGCACGGGTTTCTGCCACGGCACACAGCTGAGCATCACCACGCGCATGCATTGGGGCTCGTACATGATGCATTGAAGGAGGCAAATCTAACTCCCGCGGACATCGATTGTTTGTGCTATACCAAGGGCCCCGGCATGGGCGCGCCGTTGCAGGTCTCGGCCATTGTGGTGAGGGTGTTGGCACAGCTTTGGGGGAAGCCGATTGTGGGCGTGAACCATTGTGTGGGGCACATTGAGATGGGCCGAGTCGTCACTGGAGCTAAGGATCCTGTGGTACTCTACGTTAGTGGGGGCAACACTCAGGTGTGTTTTGTTTTCAAAAAAAATTTAGATAGAGGTTCACCTTAAGCACTGATTGTAGTTCCTAGTATATCAAACTGTCCAAATTTTTATTGATCCTTGTTAGCAATATCAAGAGGATCCCAATGCACCAATGGATGTAATATTGGGATACTTTATGCAAAAGTTTCGAGGCTCAATGTTGTGTTGGTAGATTACTGAAAAGCGATGGAGTTTCTCATGCTAAGGTGGTGTAGATCTATATGTACTCACTGTGSAAGATTATAGSTGTTGCATTTARCTATATGTTGCTACTAGGCACCTCTATCTAACTTTTTGTGGTGTCCAATGCAAAGTGGAGTTTGGATGAGTTTTGTTTGTTTTTGTTTCAGTGAATGTGAATTAAGAGCCATTGTGGAATTGGCACCTACTTGATGTCATAGTGTGAGCGAAGAAGCACAAGTAAATATTAGTTTGGTTTGGGCGTCTGGAMTAAGAATTTTTCTTTTTCTTGCAGGTCATAGCTTATAGTGAAGGCAGGTATAGGATTTTTGGGGAGACCGTTGACATAGCAGTTGGAAACTGCTTGGATAGATTTGCCCGAGTTTTGAAGATTTCAAATGATCCCAGTCCTGGGTACAATATTGAGCAGGTATATTTATGTCCATTACCACCGTACATGGCTCTTTTCATGGCGTTGTTGCTGTGCATGTAATCCAGTGAGTGCAGGGTCCTCATGTAGTKATTTGGGATGGCGTCTTTGCAGCTCGCTAAAAAGGGCAACAAGCTCGTGGAGCTACCGTATGTGGTGAAGGGGATGGATGTCTCTTTTAGTGGCCTCCTCAGCTTTGTTGAAGAGCTTGCAATCCGTACCCTTCCTGCCAATGAAATTACTCCTGCGGACCTTTGCTTCTCGTTGCAGGTTTACTTTCACTCGTCTCCTATTTTGATTCTTTTTAAAACTTTCCGTCTTCTCTTCCTGTTCTCATAGAGAAATACAGATCTCACAAAGGAACAGTTCCCGTCTACTAGCTTCAAGTATAGTAGCCTTGCGATATCTTAGCCTCCTGAAGGACCAAAGATCCATCATTTGGCATGTTCCTTTGAATTTCTGACTATCCCGCTACTCTCGTGGACCTTAATTTTGTGGYTCTTCTCCTCAGGAAACTGTGTTTGCGATGTTGGTGGAGATAACCGAGAGGGCGATGGCTCACTGCGGAACGGCAGACGTCTTGATTGTGGGCGGTGTTGGTTGCAACGTACGATTGCAACAGATGATGCAAATTATGTGTGAAGAGCGTGGGGGTCATCTTTATGCCACCGATGAGCGCTACTGTATTGACAATGGAGCTATGATTGCGTACACTGGCCTGCTAGCGTGTGCCAAAGGGGATTACACACCTATGGAAGACACCACGGTAACGCAACGGTTCCGAACAGATGAAGTGCACGCTGTRTGGCGAGATACTGCTCAGACATGACGCCTGGAGTCTGAATCATTCATAGGTACATTATACTACATGCATGGCAGAATTAGATTACAGGATTAGGTTACAGAATTAGAGGGTGAAGTCTGCCTGTGTGTACATTTGAATCCATTGGTGCATTRTGTCTTCATCTCATAGGACCACAGCATTCAAGAGAGATTCACCAATTCTGTTTCATCAACATAGATTTATCAGTTCGCCTAGGCGGATGGCTTGAAATACAACATGGGACCTAAATTAGGTTTTCAGGAAATTCGAAGTACCCCTATTCCCTCTGCACAAAAATGGAGGGTTAGGTTGCAATTTTTATTTCATTCCCCATGCAAATTTCTTCATCGGCAGTCCTTGATGAAAACACGTGGAGGAGGTTGGATTCCCCGTTTGTTGAGATGAGATAATGGGAGAATGGCAGGAGAGTTCAATATGGTTCCCTCTAATGTCCTCGTAAAGATTATGTGCTTTTTGTGTAGGGCAATGCCCTAGGAGGAGGGCATTTCGTGATATAAAGGGCTAACGAGGAGGGCGGAGCCCGATGAGGAGGTGCTTTATATTGCGAAATGCCCGACGACAAGGGACATTGTCCAACATAAATCATGAGCAAGAAAATCAAAGTTGGATGAAACACTTGGGGGGGGGGGGKGAAATAGAAAAATTGGATGAAGAATCTTTAATGCTCGATTACGGAGGTTTGATTGCGTAACCAGGCATTACAGTTGTTTGCACAACAGAACCTTGCCAGGAAATGAACGAGTGATTATTTGGGAGTGGTTTACATGAAAGCACTGTTAAAGCTTGACATAATTGTCTGCAAAACACAAGCTAGGGGTCTCTGACTTTGTGAGTCTTGCTCTTCAATTTTTAGGCTTGTTACCAAATTGAGCATAATGTGATTCTTCTTTTCTCAACCTTCTAGACCCTTAAGGAATTTATCCATTTTATCCATGGAATGTTGGGCTAGTCATCATGGAAATCATCATTTTTGGTATTGTGTGAATTGTTTATATACAGTATAAACCCTAGAGAACACTCATTGGAGTTCAAAACTGAATTCCAAGGATGAACATTTGCACTTTCTTCTTATATAAAAGGATACTTTGTCATTAATTGGACACTTTTAGACTATCACATTGTTATAGGGTTAATATGAGAACTATAGAGACTAGGATATTATTCAACAATTGATTGCAAGTGTTTATCATGTATTTGACTTCATTGTCCAATGAATACACATGATGTAGTATCTAAAATTTTCAAACTCGTCATTGTTACATTTTTGTGCAATTTATTACAATATAATGTATGTCAATTACGTGAGAGTCAAAATTCAACAACAAAATAAAGAGACTCTATTTACACCGTGTGACTATTTGTGTCACTTTGCATCTATATCCATTAAAGAATGCCAATGCCATGTTTTAGTCAATGAATGAGAGAGCATCTTTTTGTGTAGGATAGAAGTGCATCTATCCATCCTCGGAATTTTGTGTGAAAAGGGAAGATCTTCTCCAGTAGTTTGACTACTAATTAGTCCCTTTGGCAGCGCTGAAACCTATAATTCTCACTATATGAGAATTCATGATTTCCAAGGTGACCCGCCCGATATTTAACCTTTAAAGGACCTATTACCGCTGGCAAAGGCTGGGTGCAATATGTAGTGCTTGACCGAGGAAAAAAGCACTCTTCATGCACATGTTTAGCTCTGGATAAATTGTTTAAACCAATACCTGATGCTACCCATTCAAAAATTGCGAGAAGGGCTCCATGGCACAAAACACTTTCATGTGAAAATCTTTACTATCTTCATAGAATTAGGGTTACCTAAAAATATGGAAGTAATTAAAGACACTAAATTTGACTTCCCATGATGATTGACAAATATGTGGTCACTTTCAAAAAAAGAATGGATGAAAATTAGTGAGTGTCCACTCACGAGATAAGATTTTTGTCATCCAAAGGACAATAAACGTCCTCCGCGTCGTTCAAGGGTTAAGAAATATGTAGTAATAGAATGTATTTGAAAATTTGAAATGTACCCTACAACTACAATGGCACAAAGAGGGTGGCTTCCGAACTGTGTCACAAATACAAATGGACCCCACATCCATTCCTTTCAGTGTGTTCGTTGCAAGATGAGATGATGTGATATCAGAGAAAATGGCAGCCGAGAAGTTGATATTAAAGAGACTCATCCGTCTTCCGAGGATGAACAGAGTTCTCATCCGAAACCATTCATCTCGTGGATTGTAAGAGTCCCTCTTCTTTCCCGCCAGACCCTAAAACTTCGCTTTCCTTGGTCCTCTCCCGCTCGCGCTTTTTCGTGATGATCACAGCTGGCGACATTCACCAGGTGTTTTTTCGTACTCTATGTTGCAAATTCTGTGTCGACGACACTCTACGTGCATTTCTCTTGGTAGCAGCTCTCGATCGAGCCGTTCGGCGGTCTATCTCGACTTGAATTTGTGCTTGGGGAGTGATTTTTGGTGTCTTTTACTCGTGTGTTATGATTTTCCTCGAGTGTGAATTCGCAGTGTGAATGCATTTGATGGAGGACTAAGAGATTGCAGTGTTTGGAGAYSATGCCAMTWKTTGCGAAAGCAGTAGAGAMACCCTTKCCTGTTGAGTCCTTGGACACTGCAATTTGCTTCTAAAGGTTTATGAATTTGAAATGCGATGMATAGTGAGGCGACGCGCGAGTGAAGGCTGTGGTAACATGATAACTGGAGKTTTRGGGAATATTGAAGGTTTGAAGGCATATTAGCTCTGCYWCGATGTATATCAAACAGGTATGGTGGCTTCWTGTTTTTCGAAATCTAATGGTGCCGAGAGATTTCAGGACTTTAGAGGGAGTCTCTCGTTGCATTGGTGTTTAACTTTCTAGAAGGTCGGTTGTTGATGCCGAAGAAATTAGAGATGTCCCTGCAGTTGCTCATCTTGCCTCAATGCCGTTGGGATAAACGTCACTGGATGCGTTATGTTTGAATTAAATGGACAGGATTAATTGATGGTCTCGTTCTTGTCTATTCCACTCAGTGCTGCGGGTATCCTGCTGTACTGCACTGATTGTTTCGTGTCCAATTTTTCTACTAGGATTGATTTTATTTTCAAATTGTTAACAACTTTTGCGAAAAGAAGAGACTCCCTTCTTCTCCTAGTAGTTTTAATAGAGTTTATTAAATTACATCAAAATGTATAGTAGTAGAGAAATGCTATATCAAACATTGAGTAATTGAAATAAACGGCTGAGCTGTTTCCCTTGGTAACACCTAGAAGCCCGGGGTTTCAAATAGTCTTGGCACGTCTGGAGAACGGCTAGAGACTGTCGAAAGTGTTGAGTTAATATTTTTCATTTTCCAAGCTCTGGGAGTTTTCTTGGAAACGATTGACGGAAGCGGTCCTTTGTCTTGATGAATATTCTGGATCTTGATTTTGGTGGAATATTACCTAGAGAAATGAGTCTCATTTAGGTGTTGTTTGCACACGCTTGTTTTGCTTCTGAGATGCACTTATAATCATGCACAAGTGCCTCTGCGCTACTGCAACGATATGCTATTTCTCAGTGATACCTTCTTAACTTCAGGTAATTATTGAGGGCTTCAAGAGCTACAAGGAGCAAGTTGCAACTGAGGAGTTTAGCTCCAAGCACAACTGTGTCGGTGAGGGCTGATACTTGGTCTTCATTGCGCCTGAATTTGGTCCAGCAATTTTAGTTTGGAACTAGTCGAGTGCAAAACTTCTTGGCTAGGCTTTAAGTCTCTTTGTACTGTTCTCGCTCTGGATTATTATGGTTTTCTGACTATTACTTATCATAGTATTTGTGCTCTTCCAGTTGGTGCAAATGGCTCGGGCAAGACCAACTTCTTCCATGGTATGAACACTTTCTTAATCCAGCCGCGAAGCTGTGTTCCTTGTAGAAGCATTCTTATTCGTAATTCTGCCAGTGATTCGTATTTGTTTTCGGAGATTTTAAGCCTTTCTATTTTACACGATTTGCRTAGTATACGTAAACCCCAAGTTTTTTCGATGTAGTCTCCTCTCGATGACAGACGAAAGGGTTTCTTGTTGGGCAAACCCTTGTTCATTCCAAATTTTTTGCTTCAGAAATTTCTACCCTAAGATTACATTGAAGTCAAGCAAGTTTTGTGCTGAATTTAATTACATCCTGATAAGAACTTCGCTTGTGATATTTGGATTGGATGCACAGCTATCAGATTTGTCCTCAGCGATTTGTTTCACAATCTGCGAGCTGAGGATAGGCAGGCCCTGCTTCATGTTCGTACCTTGTCACACTCTGCTTTTTATTTCATGTCGTTCTAATGTTGTTGTGGTTTTCGTCTTTTGTTTCCTCTTATTTCCTGTCACCTTTCAAATACTTGTTTCTTATTAGGACCCTTTTTGTTGTAGTTTTCTTTCCTTTGGAAGCTTTTGTCAAATGGGATCAATTCAGATTCCAGTTTAATGTAGTCGTCAATTTACCTCGTGTTTTGCTGAAATATATGGGTTCTATTTATTGGAATTGTTGATTGAAATAATTCTATCTAACAAATTTTCAGGCAAGAATATGCATACATCTTTCCTATAGAATGTTGTACATGGTATATTTCTTCAAATCATGTTGATTTTTTCCCTTGAGCTGATACTTATATTTTGTTTCTGTATGTCAGGAAGGTGCTGGACATCAGGTTATGTCCGCATTTGTGGAGATAGTGTTCGACAACAGTGACAATCGCATTCCTGTACATTGCCTTTCCCATACTTGCTATGCTTCACCTATCAATGTCATTGTTCTATTGATTAGTGTGATAGGATGGTCACCAGAACACATTTGTGCGTAAAATTATCGCCACGATTCAGTTACAGGTCGAGGAGTGTACTTTCTACTTTTGGTGTCTTTTCCTTCTGGAAATTCAATGGAATGAAACTTACAGGTATTGTGCTTGCCATTCATTTAACTAAACTTCTTTGGAATCTAATTGCCCTACTAGGTTGACCGAGAGGAAGTGCGATTACGGCGGTCAATTGGCGTAAAGAAGGATGAGTACTTTCTAGACAAGAAGCACATCACGTATGATTTGATTAGCTCCAGAGTCTTTGTGAAGCCCTTCAGTYCGTTCAATTATCTGCTTTTTATTTGTCAATATTTGAGCTTTTTGTCCCTAATTTTACTAGCTTTTTGTTAAGGCGCATATTATTATATCTTTTTTATTTTGAGAAATCATCACCTCTTGGACTTTCCAGTGCGTTATTGTACTATCCTGTTCTGCCAGCAGTTATGCTCATTTTTCTAAGTGACGTTGTGACATTTTCTAAGTCGTTTTTTTTCTGAGGGGTTGACTTAATCGACCCGTTTCAACCCTGCAGAAAAACAGAAGTCATGAATCTGTTAGAGAGTGCTGGATTTTCTCGGTCGAATCCCTACTATGTTGTGCAGCAAGGAAAGGTATCATTTCGTTAATCAGTTCATTTGCTATGTAGTCTCTGGTATATGGAGAGTTGTAAGCAAGCGATTGAGAGTATGCTTGGTTTATGATAATTGGTCCTTCGGTTCCCTTGTACTAGTTTATGTTGAGTGGCATTGTTCTTGCGAATTTGACCATACCTCTGCAACTTCTTGGGAAGTGGACCATAYTTTGAGCATTATGAAGCTTTTCAGTCCTACTTTCTTGCTACGATCTGATTTGTGGAATATGTTCATGTTTGCAGATTGCTTCTTTGACATTGATGAAGGACCATGAACGTCTTGATTTGTTGAAAGAGATTGGAGGCACTCGTGTGTATGAAGAACGTAGAAAGGAGAGTTTGAAGATCATGGTGGATACAGGCAAGTATTATCCTTTAACAACCTTTTTGAAGTGAAGATGTAGAAACCTTAAAATACTAATTATTGCATTCTAGGTGATCATGAGCACTATTATAAGCTTCTGCCGTTGGATCTTGTTTGATTTGTCCTGCGTCAGAGTAATTGTGAGCATATACTTAATGACTATCCTAAAGCTGTGTTWACAAACTAATACGATCATCATGTAAACCCTCAGAAAATCGAAGAAAGCAAATCATAGAGGTTGTACAGTACATTGAGGAGAGACTGAAAGAGCTTGATGAAGAGAAGGAAGAGCTCAAAAAGTATCAGCTGCTGGACAAGCAACGAAGATCTTTGCAATACACAATCTTTGAGAAGGAGCTTCTCGATGCGAGGCAAAAACTTGAGGAGGTTCGTAATTGCCCCCATGTAGATCCCTATCGTGTGTCGAGAAACTACCAAGTTGCAGCATTTCTCATGTCCTCAGAGCTTTTCTTGTTGCTGTCAATTCTGCAACACTTTAATCTTCCAGTATCATGAGCGAGATGCAATGTAAAGGTAGTAGGTATCATATTTCTTGGGTATATCTTTTGTGCTTAAATTACACGTTTGTGGCTCACTTGTACAGATTGAAGAGTCTCGCGCAAGAGTTTCTGAAAAGTCAAGTGAAATGCACAACACTGTTGTTGAGGCTCACGAAAAATCCAAGAATTTGGAAAAAGAGCTGAAAACATTAAACAAAGAGTTGCAGTCTTTGTTGAAAGAGAAAGAAGCTGTAGAGCGGCAGAAAACAGAGGCTTTGAAATTGTATGCGAAGAAAGAATTGGATGTGAAGGATGTCGAAGAGCGAATGAAAGCAGAAGCACGAACAAAGGTTAATTTGAAGCACTTCGATGTCACGACTCCTGGATATAGCGCCCAATTGTTTTAACTCCGACTATTTTGCAAGAAAGAAGATTGTGCTGGGCTCATTGTGTTGTTTGGGATTTATTATCAGATGAACATTGTGGATGCTGGGGCTATCGTTCTTCTTTTGCATTGTGTCCAGCCCTCGTGTGACGACCATTGCCTTTCTTATTTAATATCAAGTGCTTTTCGTGATATCACCAGGTGGAAGTTCAGAGAGAACTTAGAGGAATAGAGAAAGAAGTTGAGGAATCCAGGAAAAATCTTGGTGAAGTTAGTCCATTCTATGATCAACTCATGGCTCAGGAAGAGACCATATTGAAACAGTAAGTTTTGAGCTATTTTATTTTTGCATTTTATATTTAGTGCCTTGTGCTTTCTTCTTCTATTTAAAATAAGCTCATGATCTYGTCTGGGCCTATCTTGTCGTTTAGTGTTGGGGATTGTCTTGTCTCGTATTATATGTCGTGATCGAGAGATTCCTTCKGCATCTGGCAATGAAGCAGATGATTTTTTGATGTGTAAGGACCCTGATTGTAGGACATACTTCCTTCCTGATGTTTGGCTCAGTACTGCTTCTATTTTTGGCACCTAAGGCTTGGGTTGCAATTTCCAGGATAGCAGATCGCGAAAGACAACTTAGTATCCTCTACCAAAAGCAAGGGAGAACTACCCAGTTCCGGACCAGAGAGGATCGGGATAGTTGGCTTCAAAAAGAGATTGATGACTTTGAGCGTGTCATGGGGGACGTGAAAGAGCAGGTGGGCAATGCTAACATGATTGTTTCTSGCCTCATTTGTTATCTAACTCTGGACTAGAACTGAATGTGCTACCACTGTGAAATTCGTCTGACCACCTGCGTGATCATCCTGCGCAATGAAGATGATTTTGCTATTTTCAGCCGACAAGGAATAGTCAAATTCATTTATTTTGAAGCAGTCTAATAGTGCGGCCACCTTAATAGCCGTACACGAATATATAGGGGACGATTTCATCAGGGGAACCAGTGAATGTCTCTGAATTTCTCAATTTATAAACTTTTATTAGGTCACTCCTCTATATCTTACTTTTATCCGACGCATGTGGCAATATAATCTTCTGGTGAAGTATGTGGGGCATGTATTCCAAACCATCATCGTCTTKTATGAATGATGATGATAACTGTGAATGCTATAATTTGTGCTRTGTGTGTGCTCCTCAAATTCATCTTATTGTATTTTATTGTTTAGTGTTCAATTTTCAAAATTTCTAAGTCCGAACTTTGTGGCTTTGCAGATCACCAAATTAGAGTTGGAAACCAATGGCCTTAACGAGGGCTATGCTCAGCAAAGGAGAAACGTCGAAGCTCGTGAAGCTGAGATGAATGAACAAGAGGCGATAGCTGCGAAATGCCGTGAGGATTTTCAATCCATTAAGGTTGAGAGGGATAAACTCCAGGAGAATCGAAAGTAAGTGAATCTTAAAGATACTGAAATTTAAAGATAMCGAATCTAGCCCAATTCTGACAGTTTTAATTTTGGCGATAGTTGATATGAAGTAAACTTCAACAACCTCTAATTTGAGGTTGACWAATGTGACATCCGGAGGACAGGTCAAGCTCCGCTGCAGAGTATGAAGTGCTRCTCTCTTGGACGTGTTCTGATGTTGCTTTGCAACTAGCGGAACTGTTTCTTAGTTAGATATGAAATTACTCCGAAATTTTTTATTCAACGATTCTTTTTGTATATCAATATTACTCTTCAAAGCGGGGTATTGACTTTAAATGCCCATGATCTAACCTTCGATCAACTTGGTGAATGYATCTGCAGAGTGCTTTGGAAGAAAGAAAATGACTTGAACCGAGAAGTTGAGAAGTTGAAGGCAGACATTGTTAAAGCGGAGAAGAGTATGGATCTTGCTTCTCCAGGGGTGAGTGCATGCCCTCGTTTTGGTCCTCTTGTCACGAAATTCTTGTCTTTTTCAGCGTCCTGTCTTTGCTTGCYCTGTGTTTATAAATCTCTTGACCTTAATCACACTGATTACTGTAGTTAAGAAGTGCTTGATCGTATTCTCTTTTATTTGTATTTTGGTCTGCTCATGCAAATTGAGTGCTTATCCGTCTCACATTCTTTGAACTTTTCTAATTTCTAGATTTATGATATGTTTTCTGTGTGTTATTGGATGTTTTGTACCTGTATGAGCAGGACATCCGCCGGGGTCTTGCATCAGTGCGTAGAATAATTAGAGACCACAACATTACAGGAGTCCATGGTCCCCTCGCTGAACTSTTGGAATGTGAGGAGAAATTCTTCACTGCTCTTGAGGTTACAGCAGGCAACAGGTATCGTGAAGTTTTATAATTGGGTYTCTGCGACTTGTCAACATTTTCTGCTTGGAAAGATCTTGGACAACTTTATTATATTGAAGCATGAAGTGTGCGTTAAAATGAAATCTTGGTTTGGTGGCAGCTTGTTCCATGTAGTGGTTGACAATGATGAGATCTCGACAAGAATCATTCGGTATTTGACTGCTGAGAAGGGCGGGAGGGTCACTTTCATGCCCTTGAATCAAATTAGRGCTTCAAGGGTGACTTATCCCACCGGTCCTGATGTTGTTCCTCTCTTGAGAAAGCTAAAATATGAGACTCGGTTTGGCCCTGCGTTTGCCCAGGTCAGTACTATTCACTTCGTAGATCACGAGTAGATTATTGGCTTCGTTCCCTCTCTCTTTCCTCTTCTATTCGTTGTGGAACTTATAATTAGGTCATTTCAAAAGAAATATCTGATTTGAGGGATATTGCTTCCGTGGTCGAACGTTTTGCAGGTCTTTGGAGGGACTGTAATATGTCGGGATCTTGAGGTGGCAACAACTGTGGCACGGTCGTCTGACGTTGATTGTATTACATTAGATGGTAAATTGCTTGTATGCTCGCCCTTCGGCTGAACGAACCTTGTCTGCCATTTGCTTCACATTTTTTGTGGCGTTTTCTTGTAATTTTCAATTCAGAATAAAAATTCCATCTGTATCAATTTCTAGCCCAACATTGGCAAGCCATTTTACAGTTCTCTTTTTTGTCGACCCTAAGCCCCTCCACTCTGTTGATACTCCCACAGTRATAGTGGTGTTTAATGTACCTAGTTGGCGAGTTTTATGTGAGTTGGTAAGCTTGTGGATTTTAACTAGTCTTTGCTTTTTCTGTCACCTTTTAAATCATTTTCTCCTTTGATAATCGTTACTTATGACTCGCGAATGTTGCTATCTGTCTACAGGGGATCAAGTAAGCAAGAAAGGAGGTATGACTGGTGGTTTCTACGACTACAGAAGGTCAAAGCTGAAACTGATGGCTTCGATCCGTGAAAACAACAAGCTTGTCAATGTAAAGCAGCAGGAACTCACGCAAGTGAAATCGGACTTGCAAAATATCCTCTGGACACATTTTTTACTTGCAGTTCAATTTTTTACTTCTATTTAACTTCCGATGTCATTATCTCCGTTCCATTTCTGCTGCAGAAATGTTTTCTTTAGTTGAGTTTTCGGGTTTTGCACGAAGCTTGTCTTTATCTTCTACTGCGAGCTAAGTTCGGGGAAGTATTCTGTTGCTGTTGATTAATCGTATATTCTGATTCCCGGCTGCATGTGTTTTGATTGACCTTGACACTTCTTACGTATAGAAATTAAAATTAATGCAATTGTCAGTGAACAAGAGAAGATGAATGCCACTCTAAGCTATCACAAGTCACAAGCAGATCAGCTGAGGACTGATATTGCTGCTCTCAAGAAGCAGGAGAGTTCCACTCGACAAGCTTTGGAGGCTAAGGTAWAATGTACTATCTCGTAAGTTCGTGCCAGTTGCATATGTGGACCTGCCAGATCCAGTCTTGGAACCTCATTTTWGTGTTTYATAAATGCTCGTACCCGATTTACGTCTTAGTCGTCGAGAGTTAGTTTTGATATCAGTTGGCGGTAGGCTTTTTTGCACTGTAATATCAGAATTCCACTTGAAGTCTCGGAGCACATGTGTGCTAAATTCTGAAAACTGCTTGTTGATATGCAGAAAAAGTTACTTGCTACAGCTCATAATCAAGTTGACGCTCATACAGCGGGCATATCGTCTAGGCGAGCTGAGATGGAGACTGAATTGATTGATTCTTTGACACCRGAACAGAGGAGGCAGYTGTCTTCCTTGAATCCAGAGATCACCCAACTGAARGAGCAGCTTATTGAGTGCAAAGCCCGYCGGATGGACGTATGATGCTTCTTTCATTCTTTGATTTAATGTATGACAATCATGTAGTTGTTGTGGATGTATGAATCTYACTAMGTWTGGAAACTGAAATGTCTCAACTTGYTCATCAGTACCTTTTGTCCATAAAGTTCTATGATAGCTAATATGCCCGTGAACCAATACATACAAGACTTAGACATAATGAGTGTGCAGAAGCTGTGTCAATCCGATACCCATACAAGAGGATCRGGAATCGAAGTTCTTGGARTACAGAGTTYGTAACTCTAAACCAAGAAATACTGTTTAGTGTTCGGCATTCGGTTGTCATTGGGACAAGTTGATGCACGAAAGTTGACAGATCGAAGCTTGTTTTGAACATGCTCTCTTTAATTGAAAGAAGCTCCATCATATTTTTTGAGCGCAGGTTGAATCCAGGAAAAGCGAGTTGGAGACGCTACTATCTACAAATCTTGTGAAGAGGCAACAGGAACTGCAGGCTCAGCTAGCGCAGTCTGACTCACAGACCATTATGCAGGACGTGGATCTCAGAAAACAAGAGCTGAAGGAAGCTAAGATCACTGTAGATGAGACTGTCCGTCAGCTGAAGTGTATGTATCAGAGTCATTGTGACAGCGTTTACTTGATCCTTCTGCTCCTGCATCAGTGTGTAGTATGTTGCTCAATAGTGTGGTCTATCTGTCAGTCATGTGGACTAGTTCACGTTTGCATACGTTTATCTTGGGTTCTTATCGAACAGCATCTGGTGTCAGAGTGGTGAGAAAGTAGCGTTTTCAATGGTCTAATCCGTGTGCCTAAAGAATAAAACACTTTTGTGTTCCTGTTTGGTTACCTCACTGCATGCTGACCTTCCCTCACTGCTCATGATGCAGAGAATCACTTGTCTCACGCTTTTTGTTGGCATTGCAGCGGTGGCTGATCAGATTGACAAACATTCAAAACAAATACGAGACGCTAAAAACGGAGCTGAACAACTGAAGGTGCGTAGGACAAGATCTGCATCCTCACGTCTTGTTTTCATTTAATARCGCTTTATTGCCAAGCACATGCAYATGTGCACTATGGGTACAGCTTGGTTCATAAACAGCCTGCTCTGTATAATTGCAGGGTTTGGAGGACAAATATGAATTGACTTTGCAAGATGAATCTAAAGATTTGGAGCAGTTGTTGAATACGCGGAATCTACTCCATGCTAAACGTGAAGACTTGATGAAGAAAATTCGAGATTTGGGATCTTTGCCCTCTGATGCATTTGAGAAGTAATTCACCATTTCTGTGTTGTGTTTCCATTCTTGTAGGGTCTCTGTCCCACGACATACTTTTGTCCAATCTTTGTTCTTTCCTCCATTTTATATTGCAGTAAAKATGATGCTTGCATGYGTTTTAGTTTCGTAACTCTAGTAAGGAAGAGTACATGTCTGAAGTGTCCTGGTTGACGGCTACTCATTTTCTGGGACAATTTCATTTCCAGGTACCAGAAAAAGAATTTGAAAGAGTTGCACAAGATGCTACACAAGTGC
This sequence comes from Pleurozium schreberi, assembly GCA_006891605.1. Lineage (NCBI taxonomy): Eukaryota > Viridiplantae > Streptophyta > Bryopsida > Hypnales > Hylocomiaceae > Pleurozium > Pleurozium schreberi. The sequence continues at coordinate 26,111 of VACF01002675.1, read as the reverse complement.
AACGAGCAGCTGAAGAATTACAGTCATGTGAACAAGAAGGCCTTGGACCAGTATGTCAATTTCACTGAGCAGCGTGAAGAGCTGCACAAACGGCAGGCTGAACTTGATAGTGGTGATGAGGTATACCTGTAAGCTGTAAGAAAAGCTAGTTTAGGGGTCGTGTACACATGGGAATGCAACTGGTCTAGGTCATACTTTGTGCTGCCTTTCTGACAATTGTTCTTGTTTTATGCCCCTTGTGCTGTCGACTTGCGATTCTCTAAGGAACTCGCGAAGTGTAGACTGGAAGCAGCTATTACGATGACGATGATAAGCAAGCATCATCACTATAATATTGAATGATTGGTTGGACCCGCAATTGCTGCTTGTTCTTGCAGAAAATCAGAGAACTGATATCTGTTCTGGATCTACGAAAAGACGAATCTATTGAGCGGACCTTCAAGGGAGTAGCGAAATTCTTCAAAGAAGCGTTTAGTGAGCTCGTRCCCGGTGGCCATGGCAGTTTGGTGATGATGACAAAACGCAAAGTAAATCTTTACTTTCCTCATCTTCCGAGTTATTGATTGAAAACATCACCCTAGGTTGTAGTGACTCAAATCTGCAGTAGGGATCAATTCTAGCTTCTGGTTTCGCGCTTCAGTTATTTYGCATGAGTAACTGTGATCTTTACTCGCCTACAGGCAGACGAAGCAGGGGAAGAGGACCCCGATGAAGAGGGGCCTCCTAATGATCAAGAAGCGAGGCGTGAGAAATACGTCGGTGTTAAGGTCAAGGTGAGCAATACTCACGTGGAGTTGCTGTAAGCGGCGGTTCATGTGATGTATAATTCAAGTATTTTTTTCTTTTTACCGTCAGAACGTGACTAGATTTTCTGCTGTCCATGGAGCAGGTTTCCTTTACCGGACAAGGAGAGACGCAGTCAATGAAGCAGCTTTCAGGAGGCCAGAAGACGGTGGTGGCTCTGACACTCATTTTTGCGATTCAAAGATGCGATCCCGCACCCTTCTACTTGTTCGATGAAATTGATGCTGCGCTTGATCCACAGTATAGGACGGCCGTCGGCAGTATCCTCTTTTGCCTTGCTCAAACTCTTGTGACTTGCTGACTTTTTAGATAATTGTTCTATGAAGTTGAAAATCTTCAAGTTGAAAGAGCARGCATTGTTTCATTTATGAACTGCATGGTGAATTTATGCGCTTTCCTTGGGCCCACTTCCAGCAGCTCTCCTTAACCTGTTGTTCAGACATGATCAAGCGGCAGGCTGATGCGGGTACCACCCAGTTCATCACAACTACTTTTCGGCCGGAGTTGGTGAAAGTGGCAGATAGAGTCTATGGAGTGACACACAAGCATCGGGTGAGCCGTGTTGATGTCATCACAAAGGAGGATGCTCTCTACTTCATCGAGCACGATCAAAGTCACCAACAAGAATAATTTCTCAGCTTGGTCTGGATSGGATGTACTTYTTTAGTTGTCKATAAACCATTTCCTTGGTGGGCCACTTCGAATACCGGTAATCGGGCCATTCATATTTAGCCTGATGGAAGATACAATGGACTTGCTACAGGAGATACTTGCATTCATTGTCACTCTTCCCTTTTGCTTTCGTTTGTCTAGTTTTCGCCATTTACTCCCGAATGCACCAGTTTTGTTGCAAATGGATCTCTCGTGTATTGGTAGACAGGGGTGCATTCGTAGAACTCTACTGKCCTGTGGCACAGAGGTATTCGAGGTGCTTCTTCCAAGCCCTTCGATTGTAAACGTTTGTAACATCAGTTAGATGGAYCAGTTTTTGCACCGTAGCTGTTCCTGGTGTCCAATCAATAACCAGTTGTGGCTTGTGCCTCGGGAGCTGCTAATCTTTGTCAATAGTTGCAGTGACARGGTCAGTGGGACTGATCAGATGATCACTTGAGGCACCCACCGACTCCCTACTCTATCACGCTTCTGTCGCCTCAGAAGACTGTTCATTTGCACTGGAATTTCTGGATCAGTTTGTAACAGCTTATTMTGTAGCTTCAGATTGTTRAGACTGATTGAATCTGGTTCTTGGCTTTATGGAAAAGTCCAATTGGATCAGCTYGTTGTAGCTTCGGTTTGTAGATTTCTTGAAGAACTTCGAAGAATGAAGTCCATGGACTGAAGGCTTAACTTACCAGGTACACTATTCTTCTTCCCTGACAGCTGCTCATCCTTGAAATTTTCTCCATTACTCCATTACCTCCGTGTGCTCTTGTTGCAGCCACAGCTTTCTGCAAGTCGATCTTCCGTTGCTTGTTTTTTAAAATTCTTGCCGCGAAGTGTTTATGAATTGGGGACCACCAGTGAGTGGCYGACTGACCAGCTTCTGGTAAGTTGATTAACCCCTGAACGTCAGAGCGGACGTTTTCCATACCCTCCTGAAATGCTGTTACTTTGAAGTGTTGTAACTTCTGCATCCAAGGTCCAAATTTGATAAAATTTGTTGGTAAAGTTGCGCATCGTCTTCTAGTTTGTGTGGTAAAATTTTCAGATCAATCCTCAACGTAATGAGTTTTTGGAAGATCTTAATAACTTAGTGACATTTCGATCTATGACTCTTCAAATGGAATGACGCTTTAGAACCTATTTGGACTTCAGTCCTTTAGGGGTTAATGATCGATCGAATTTTTGTTAAGCTGAAAAATCCAAGCTAAGATAACACTTCATGAGATTCCTTTTCAATTTGAAAGCATCCCACTTGCCAGTTTTCTCACTTTGAACTGCAAAGTAGATATTATGGGCATGTTGGAGATATTGGTGAATGTATGTAGCCCTAGAAGGGCCCTTGGGGTTTCTCTATACGACCCATATCTAGCTTTATAACTCTTAAATTCTGATTTGACATATGAATTGTGATATATTGTTAACTACATACTATCATGATCATTAATTTGCTTTGTATTGGAAAGTATTTGGTTAGTGTTTTTCTGATAAAATACCATTGTATTTGTAAGACACTATATGGTTGCAAAGCAAGACCATTGTATTCATAATATACTATATGGTCACAAAGGACTTTGGAGGCCCTTCTAGGGTTAATGCCCAAGTCATCAAAGTAACACTAACTCCCTCAAGCTTTTGTTTGTGGTTGATATTTGCTTCTTAGATTTTTTTTTTCAACAATAAGGGAATTCTTGGCAACTTCGGCAAATAGTAAGAAATTGATAAAGTTTTGGATGATAAGTTTTTGGATGGATGAAATTAGGGTATATGGATGGCAAGTTTTTGGATGAATTAATTGTTAGATGGATGAATTTGTGACTAATGATGGACTTATTATTGGAAAAAATCTTTTCATTGTATGGACAAAATAATAATTGACAAAACCATTGAAGGGTTAGTGATTGTCTAGTAGTTGGATACTGTAGGGAAAGTGAGTGAGATTTATCAATTAGGCTGAGTGGTTCAGCCATGTGTATATGATGGAGTATGAATAGTTTGTGTCTAATTCACTAGGGGAGGCAACCCATTTCTGATCAAATAAGCAATTGTGCAAATTCGGAGCACAAGTTTTTTGAATGTGGAATTTTCTCATGTACAACAATAGAGTTTGGAAGGATTGCATATTTTTCCAAAATTTTATTACATAAAATGAAATTACTAGTAATTTTTTAGTGGAAGATTCTCTTCAACTTGTAATGGTGATATAGTCCTTTCTATTTTTGACCAAGGGCTGATTGGAAAATTGAGGTCCTTGCAACCAATCATAATGAGCCACAACTACTCCATGGATTGTGCCATAACTTCATGGAAAGACAATAGTCTATTGATTGGAAATAGGGAGGTGATCGGAAATAGGTTGCCTCCCCTATATCATCTATTGGTGTCGGTTGTGTGAGTTTACAATCTAATTGTTTTAGTGGGGACTGTGCAATTGTTCAACGAGCAGTAAGGGAGAGGCATCTAGGCAATGTTAATGCTATCCTTTCTAGGTCAGGCATTCATTCTAGAACATAATTGTAGCGGGACTGTAGATTGCTTATTATTTTAGGTCAAAGAAAATTAATAAGCCATGTACGGCCTACCTACATTCACTAGTAGAAAATTCAGTTTTTTTTGTTGATTTGGTCGTGTTGATCCAGTCACTTTTTGACAGAAATTTGTTGAAATCAACAAATTTCTGTCAAAAAATGACCGGATCAACGCGACCAAATCAACAAAAAAATTGAATTTTTTACTAGTGATTTATAGCTTGAAATGATTATGTCTTGCAGATTTGGACGGCATTGGGTACAAGGATGCCATTGGGTGCCTCTCCCTTATGCGTGGGTGGTTGAGAACTGAATCTATGGATTTTGTATTGTCAAGTTGACTTTGTGAGTAAGTCTAAGATCACATTACTGGCTAGTTGTCAAAGGAAGACGGACTGTCTGTACCTTAGTGTGGTCAAGTTGATCGGAAGAGGTTGTGAAGTGGGAGTGACATCATGAATTTATCAAGTTGTAATGTTGGGATGTGAAGCTGTGGCTCATGTATTTAAGTGTTATAATTACAACTTGAGGGTTGAATTCACTGTGTTTAGCTTCTATAGATACTTTGTTAATTCAATGTATGTAAATCAATGTATGTGGAATATGGTAGAGGGACCCATTACTAACCGTTGCCCCATCACTAATCAATATGGTGTTGTATTTCCAACCAAGGTTGGAACAAATTTCCATTTTCTCCCTCGGAATGCGTGTTTTTGATTTTTTTCAAGGTTTAGACCAATAAGTTCATGACACATAAGTGAGCAAGAAAGTAGGAAGCAATGAGTGGGAAAGTTGTTCTTGAATGATCGAAATTGAATGACTCTATACATTGGTCATGGGTCAAGCCCAACTTTGGCCTTTCAAAATTCATAGTAATTTCTTTGTAAGAGATCAAATTACCAAAGTTTTTGCAGTTTCCATCATTGCAGTCTATACACCTGTGAAAATATTTACTTTGGCTACAGCTACCCTAGATCATGTCCATAATTGCTTATTCGATTGGTTACAGGTCCCTCTACCATAAGTAAATTATAAACTTGTGTGAAGTTTTGAGCGCTTGAACTCGTGTGTATTGTCGCGCAAGTCAAGTGGTCATATTGATGAATTTAATTAAGTGAATGCATTATGTCTGAGACTAGAGATTTGTAGTGTGAGATGGAGCAAAAATTGTGTAAAACCTTCGTCGAATTGATGAAATTGTATGGAGATTTGTGTATAGGTGAAGTCTGGTCCAATGTCCGGGAAGAACCGGCGGCTAGTTCAAAGTTAACCGATGGATTTGGCCAAAAAAACGGTTGCACTTTAAAAACATCAGCCAAAAACCAATAAAAAAGACTAATTTTTTTTTTTTTTTTTGTATGATAAATAGAAGAAATAATCGGACATTATATTGGAACAACCAGTTCACTTTTGGAATTGAAGGAAATTGGCTGGTAAGAATAAAAAATCTTCCCGAATGCTAGTCTGGTCAATTCAGTTTGTGTTAACCCATTAAGGACCGGTCGACCATTTTGTGGTCGATTTGGGTCCTTTTTGGTTTGTAGAGAGAGCATGTCAACAAATTTGATGATGTGGCAAAGGGGACGGGTCTAGGAAATTGGGAAGTGAAGAGTTTAGGACAATAACTAGGCCAATTTGAGGTGGCATGTGGCCAAAGGGTTGAAAAAACCAAGACAACAAGGGCTGAAATTACACCAAGATTTGCTAAAAATTCCTACTTCACAATGCACCTTCACCAAAAAAATTAATGCTAAACCCTATATCATCTAGGTGTGCAACACTTCCATCTGTACGGTTAGATCTCCGATAGGCACTTRCATTCAAAAGTTTTAAAATTGCTCCCAATTGGCCATACAAAGGATTGCCCACCCCCCAAATCAACCACGGTCCTTAATGGGTTAAATGGACGAGTACTTGAATGAAGCATTTATTGTGAGAGCATGAGTTTGTCAGGCTTGGAAGATAATTGCAAATTCTTGGCTATTGGTCCAATATTTTCCACGGCTCCATTTGGAAGATTAGAGAAAAGAAATATGTGTTTAATTGTTGTTTTGTGCGTGTGGATCATTGAGAAGAATTGAATTATTGAAGTTAAGATTTGTCAAATTGGTGATATTGATGAGCAATCTAAATTGAAAATATGTGTGGAGTATGTAAAGCTTGTAGATCAAATTGACAAAATACTAGGTCATGAAAACTATGCACCATGACAAAAAAAATTTAATGAAAATTTAATTTTAACCTCGCCCCCTCTTATAATTTTGGAAGGGTGCAATTTTATAAAAGATTTTATTTTTAAATTTAAATTGTTCCCCCACCTCCCCTTCTTATAATTTTGGGAGGGTGGGATTGCAAACAATCAGTATGGGATAATCCCATATTGTTGTATTTGCATCCCGTCATCCGTATTTGTATATTGTTGTATCGTATTTGTATATTGTTGTATCGTATTTGTATTTGTATTGTACCATATTTTGCATGCACATCTATTGTCATCCATATCTATATATTTGTATTTGTACCATATTTCATATGTATATTTGATGGCCATTGATTTTTCTTGTAGGGGATGGAATTTTTTTGAAATGAATCAGATGGCTCCTAATTTTGGGGGATGGTGGGGGGAATTTTTAGAAGGGGGAGTGTGACAACCTCTTTTCAGCGGATAGTAGGTCCAAGATTTGGGTGTTGAAAGTGGAGAGAGAGAAATAGAATGTTTAAGCAATTGTTGATTAGTCACAACTTGGGATTAGTTGACAACTGTACTTCCAATTTTGGACAAGTCGTCTATCTCCACGGTCATAAGTCAATAGACACGGTCATAGATCATGGGTCATGGTTTTAGGTCTGGGTCTTTGATTGCAGAGTAAGGAAGGGTTTCCTTGCACAAATTGACTCAACATCTATTCAACAAAGAATATGCCAGTAGCTGAATTGGCAGTGAAGCTATTGTGAGCTCAAGAGGACAAATTGACAACCCAAAGTGGAGCAAAAAAAGCTGAACTTGAAGATTTAATTCTAGCCTAGGAAAGAACTCCATCATCTCTACTGAATTTCACAGCAAATGAATAGTGGAAATCTGCAAGCAAGCAATTGCCACAACTCCAGTGCTTCCAAAACGTGTGAGGAAGAAGCCTTTAATTCCACCAAAGCAAATGGATGTCAGTATTACTATCTTAGTGGGTAATTCAGACATTCCTTTGTCATATTTACAGAGAATGGAGCAATTCCTTGAAGTTGAATGCATTGGTGGCGGCTATGCTCCATTGAAAGAGGAGGCGCTATGTTGTGATTGCATTCTTCAAATGGTTTGTCAGATCATGGCTTCCTCTGCTACTGTGGTGAGCAAGCGCATCAAAATCCACCTTGGATGGGATATTGAAAAGACAGTCTTTTCAATAAAGTTTTACTAAAAAACTTACTTAAAGGTCATTACTTAAAAGACTATACTACTAGGACTATACTTAAAACACCCCTTTCTCTTGTAGTGCCGGTTCGCCAAGGCGAAATGGAGTACACTAGAGCTGCTGCAATTTGGAAGTGCATGATGCAACCAAGCACTGTGACCATGGATGACGTGACGCATATTTCCTTTGAACACACAAATCCTGGATCGCGTCTCGAGGTCTTAGGACGTCAGCGGCTAGCGGTGGCTTTGGACAATGCTTGTGAAGGGGCACCATCATATTACGTTGTTCCAGGTACACTTTGACCAAATCTTGTTGTATTTATAGACTTATCTTTTTCAAAGGCACCTTCAATGACTTACAGAGTTGTCCAATTGTGTTTCCACTTGCAGACTGTGTACTAGGTGATACGAAGCAGCATTTATCCAAAGTCGTTGTTGTCGAAGATAGTCAAGATGCAGTTGATCGGGCAACGGAACCGACTGAGACCACTGCCCCGACATTTGTACACATGAGTGATGTGCTATACATTCTTGTGGAGTACGGCACCCGTGACACTACCAATGCTTTTGTTGTGTAGTGATGTGGACTTGAACACTTTTTTGTACAAATGGCAATACTTTTGTTGTTTACTCCCAAAGACTCCAGCACTATATGGGACTTCATGAACAGTTTTGAGTACATTTCACTTTACAACATCAACATTTGTGTACACTTTAGTTTTTGCTCTTGTAGTGCTTCAAATGCTGAGTTTGGAGATGTTTCTTACACTGTGCTTCACTTTTCTTGTCGCTTTCAATTGTTGTAGCTCTTCCATGTGTTTCTTTCTTTTTCTCATTTTTGTATGAATTTTTCATTTTTCTTCATTTTTGTAATGAGGTGTTCCGGAACCTCTCTCATACTATGCCTATGCAGCCAAAAGACAGCACACACAATGTACAATAACCCACAATACCACACTTTCTATGCACCCTATTTGCATGGTCCATTTGTTCCAAATCTATGTGCCTGATCTATACCACATTCTTTGCACTTTCCTGCACCGCATCTCTATTTTTTTTGTCTCCATTTCTTTTTCCATTTCCTTGTCACTATTCCCTTTCACTTTCAGTATTTTGTTTCATTGCCTTTGAACTGGACAAATCCATTTTAGCTAAAGGTTTGAGACTCACAAATCATTTCAATTTTGCTTCATATATCATCCGGTGAGTTATTCATTTTTCATCATCTACTTTCTTCCACCAAAGATTTTTTAATTTCTAGTTTGATGCTTATGGGATTCTTTTGGCTCACTAGATTCCAAAACCAACAAAAACTTTGATCAATAATGAGAGAGGTTTGATTGTTGGGATGTGTCGAGGTGGAATGAAATACTAAGACATTGTTGAATTAATGAAAATGCCACTTGTTCCATTGTGTCTAATGTCTCAACAAAGTGGAAAGCATTTGGATGCATTGCAATTTAGAAACTAGGACCTCAACTTAGAATACTAATTGATCATGCTCTAAGAGACCTATTTTGGCTCATCAATCTTGATGAATGCCAAACTTTTGGAATGCTTGTAGCAACATTTTAAGTGCTTCCTAATACCATGCAAGTGTCCATCCATAGGCTTGGTTTTGGGAACCATGTGCCTTCTGAAAAAACCTATTTCAATATAGAACATGGAGCAAAAAGATTGACATTCCCTCATAAACACCATCATTAGATAGATCAAGATTGGAAGAATGTGGATTTAGGGTGGTAGCACTAGATTCCAAGGATTAATAGTTACACTTCTAGCCTACACAAATTGATTCTCTGTCATCCATTGGATGCAAAATGTTTGCCGCGACATTCAAGGGTTAAGTATTCTTTACTACAATACATGCTTTTTCAGACCTCTAGAAGATTGTTTTGCGGTTTTCSCTATGCAAAATACCAGCCACTAACATTGGTCTGAATTTTCGAATTTCGAAAAAAAGAACTTAATTTAATTTTTTTTCAAAAATTTCAAAAAAGGATTACAAAACCAAAAAATGATTCTAAAGTATATTTTTTTTTCAAAAAAACATTTTAACCCCTAAGCGCTCAAACGACCATTTTTTGGTTGCTGCCCGATTTCGGGCAAAATTTTCGGGCAGAAAAAAACTTTTTTTTGAAATTTTTTTTTTCTTGAAAATATTGGATTGTCTTTCAATATTTATATTCAAAACTAAGATCGCTATGGTCAAAAAAAAATCATAAGAGAAATAGCACAATGTGTTTAGAATTTCTAGTGTTGAAAAACTTATCATTTGAGGAAAGAATTGATATTTCTATAACCAGATCTTATGCATTTTTTTACAATTCAATAGAAACCAAAATTTTGACCAATCAAAAAAAATTCAAGTGTTAAAGATAGAAATTGTATTTTTGGTGAATTTTTGAAGTTATATCTTCAAAATTCATTAGAAGAGAATCTAAAAATAGTTTTATAATTTTGACCGTATGGATATCTTCTACTTTTTGTGCTTCACATAAACTTCTTTGATGCAAACTTCAAAAAAGTTATAGAATTTATATTTTATAACACATTCGTGTTTTGTCAAAAAACCTCGGGCTTTTAAGGGTTAAAAATAATTAATAATTACTTCAAATAATTATTTAATTATTATAATCTGACTTGGCAATCTCTTAAACACTTTAGATTGCTTACATGGCTGAGTTCTTAGCGTGCCCACAGTCAAGGAACCTGTAGTGTTCTAGAGCCCCCTACCCCAAATCATCTAGTGCAATTGCACCACAACTTATGATTTAGAAATTGGTCTTTTTTTTAGCATAATAGAGCTTCGGAAAGTTTTTGAGCTAAGGTAGAAACACCCATTAGCGTACATGTTTCCATTCTTGTACCATAGACTACACCTAATTGCATCCATTGGTTGTAGTTAATGTGTCTTCCAAACATTTGATTGTGATTTGCTAACACATATGAATAACTTACTTAATTTTAATTTGCTTCACTGCTGATTTCGGCAGTGTTCAGATTTTGGTTCACCTATAGGACAGTTTTAGTGGTCTAGTGAGCAGGCACTTCAAATAATCATAGAAATTACATACAATATCCAAAAAATCTAATTTATTTTTTGAATATTCATGATTTTCAGTTTTCCACTCGCTAATACTACAATATTGTGTTTAGAAAAAATTGACGGAAGATATGCTGAATTGCTTAAATGAACGGTTTTGGGTGCTTTCATGAGTGAATGAGTGAAAACTGACTAAAGTAGGGCCGTATGTTAAAAAAACAAAAACAAAAAAACAAAAAACAAAAAAAACAAAAAAAAACAAAAACAAAAACAAAAAAACAAAAAAACAAAAAAACAAAAAAACAAAAAAACAAAAAAACAAAAAAACAAAAACAAAAAACAAAAAACAAAAAAAAATTATTGGACCGTAAACTGGGAAATCCAGTTCTGGGCTTGCGACTGTGCTTCGTCTGTTGCAGCCATTCTCTAGCTATGGCGTCCTCCCTCCTCCATTGCGCCTTTCCGCTCCTTCAACCACCAGCCTCCTCTCCTCCTCCTCCTCCTCCCCGTCTTCACTCTCTCCCCAAGCTCCCCACATTCCGACCCTTACCCCTTGTAACCCAATCCCCATCCCCATCCCCATTCCCATTCGCCTTTCCTTGCTCGCAGAACTGTCTGTGGGGAAACAGTATGCGCGTGGCCGCGCAGGAAGAGAACAGAAACTCCGAGGAYGAGAGTGGGGCGGAATTCGACATCTCTCGCTTGGAGCAGTATACGGAGAAAGTGACGAACGAGGTCCTCCGGGTGCACGCCGTGGTGGACGGGGAGGACGACCAGGTGCTCATCTTCAAGGTACTACTCTCGCAAAGTCCGAATTCGCTCACTCTTAGTATTTTGTTTCAGTWGCTTTGAGTTCGTCGCATGGGGAAACTTTTGTTCGCCCAATTTTTTCATTCACGATTTGATGAAGAAATGCAATGTGATGATATGCAATTTGGACTCATCAGTGTTCCGGAGATTTTACGAATGATTGTTTCTAAAATGGAGGATCCATTAATTATATAGTTCATTAGATTCTCCATTGACCATAGAGGTGAACATTGATTTGTGGAAAGTGTGTGAACGCTTCATCTATGGACATTTAGGTTTTTGCAATTGATTTTTGGCTTAACGCAGAGTAAATGCGCAAAACTTTAGGTGACACAAGTTTCTAGAATGCTGAAGGCAAAGGCTCAAAATTCACGTGTCTGGTCAGTGGAGTATCTAACGTACTGTATGGTGAATGGAGACTCTACATTACTTACATGATGTTTTGTTCCTGCTTACTCAATGTTATTTCTACATACACAAATTTTTGTTTCGGCTTACAGAATATTGGTTTCGACTTGCGTAATGCTTTTTGCGATTAAATAACGTTTGTTTCGACTTACAGAATGTTGTTTCTATGTACTAAATGGTTATGAACTTSAGCAATACTTTTTGTATTGCTCATTTCTGAGACCGATCCTAMATACCGTACTTCYCATGTTCACAAACATTATCAGTCTTAGTTKGGTCACAAGGGGATAATCAAGATGCTTGGCGCTCCACAATTTGCCGAGAGTATTGGCAGCGGTGACTGTAGGTTATCAAGCACCCTTCCCACGAGTGCTGGCAGTTATATTTTCTCCTGTCTATGCTCATGTTGAGAACGATTAGGTCAATCATATCAAGAGTGAGTTAGTGGATGTCAGGAAGGTTACGTACATTCTAGATTCCTTTTTATGCATTTATTCATTTATTGGATGTTGGATGAGTTTTCAAAGTGCTGAAAATAGGTGTTTCTAAAATCAACCCCAAAATTCTCGTAAGAGAGGGAGTATGTTTTAGATGAGAATCGACCCCTACAGATGCTTGTCTTGAGAAAGGGTTACAATTAGGTGTAGTTACCTTAGATCTTCATGGATTCAATGTCACGTCATTGAGCAAGATTTTTTTTTGCTGGACAAGGAGGGATCCTGTCAATGAAGCAGCTTCAGGAAGCCASAATCCAGTGGTGGCACTGACACTCGTTTTTGCTATTCAAAGATGCGGTCCCGCACCATTCTACTTGTTCGATGCTGCACTTCATCCACAACGTTGGACAACATTGGGCAGTATCCTGGCTCTTCTTCAAAATCTCGTGACTTTCTGGCATTCTAGGTACTCATTCATACTTTAGTCTCTGATCTTTGTTGTATGAAGTCCAAATTTGGATGTGGAATACACAGATTTGCTGCTAAGGGAGAGGCACCCAATGGCATCCTTGTACCCAATGCCGTCAGATTCTGCAGAGCATAATCATTTCAGACTATAAATGTAGTTAGGCAGTACATGGCTTATTTCTTTGACCTAAAATAATAAGCAGTCTACAGTCCCACTACATTTACCTTCTAGAATGAATGTATGACCTAGAAAGGAACGGCATTGGGTACATGGACGCCATTGAGTGCCTCTCCTAAGATGTGACTTCGTTTTGTATATCTTCAAGTTGAAAGAACAGGCATTGCTTTCAAATATGAAATTCCCTGTGAAACTCAATTCTTTTGCACTTTGCTTTGGCCCATTTCCAGAAGCTCTACTCAACCTGTTGTTCAGACATGATTAAGCGGCAGGCTGACGRTTCATCACAACTACCTTTGGACCGAAGTTGGTGAAACTCAGGGTGACACACAAGCATCGGGTGAGCAGTGTTAAGGTGAAAGCACCCAAAACCGTTCATTTAGGCAATCCAGCATAGCTGACGGCAATTTTTTATAACAAAAATATTTTTGTAGTATTAGCGAGTGAAAATCATGAATATTCAAAAAAAAAATTAGAATTTTTGGATATTGTATGTAATTTCTCTAGTTTTTGAAGTGCCTGCTCACTAGACCACTGGAACTATCTTGTAGGTGTGCCTAAATCTGAATACACTGCCAAAATCAGCAGTCAGCAAATTAAAATTAAGTAAGTGTCATTCATATGTGTTAGCAAATCACAATTTGGAAGACACATTAACTAAGGTAGAACCACTTGTAACCAACCAAATAAGGAATTTGGACAAATCTAAAGCAATGGAATGCAAGGTAAATATTTTTAGAGGTTTGTTGATAAAAATGATGAGGATTGCAAAAACGTTGGTACTTTTATCACATGAATTGAAATTACTATGAATTTTGAAAGGCAAAAAGTGCTCTGGACCTGTTGCCGATCTCTAGACTCTTTCAATTCCAATCATTCAAAAAACTACTTTTCCACTCACTCCTTCCTAATTTTTTTTGCACTACTTTGGAACATGTATCATGAACTTTTAGTCCCAACTTTGAAAAGATGAAAAAAACCGATTCTAGCCTTGGTTGGAAATAAGTCAATCTATGGTTGGCTATGGGGCAGGGGTTGGTAATGGATGGTTCTACCTTAGGTGCAAATTGGATCGTTCTACCTTTGGTGCAAATTGGGGAGTTTTTTTCATTAAGACTGTAGATAACAACTGTCCATTTGTTGAAGTCTATTATGAGTACCTATGCATAGTTTTGGGATAATCAACAGTCTATTCATATGGTGTCCCAAAATTTGTATACCGGTACAAGAGTGTAGAATCCTCTCTCAAATATCAACAATTGAATAATAGGAAGAATGAAAAGAGACTTGTTGATTGCTTTTAGGTGTGTAGGTCGCTTAACCCCTAAAGGACCAATGCCTTTTTTCTGTGAAAAAGCACTCAAAACTGTCATTTCTATGGCAAAGAATAAAAAAAATTGGAAATTGTTTTTTTTTGCAAATCTAACTATTGGATCTTACCACCTATTAACTAGTATGAGGATGTGTGGAAAAGATTTCAAAAATTTTGACTACACAGATTGCAAGATATCTGTGTTTAAAGTGAAAAAAAAAGATTTTGCAGCACATTGCAAGAGTAGATTATTTGACTTGAAACCTTCTTAACTTAAATTTTTTGCACTAAGGTAGGAGGTCCATAAGTGGAGCATCTAAAGGTTGGAACTGAATTTTAGGGAGGTGATATAGCTTGAAATATTTTTTAATAAATTTTCCTTGAAAGACAAGGAGAATTGACATTTGGATGAAGTTATTTCATATTTTTTTGAAGCTTCATGGAATTAGTTATGAAATTTTGAAGTCAAAACACCATAGGGCTCTAAAAGTGACCCCCCCCCTTGAAATGTACACCGTTGGTATATTTTGATAAATTGAAGAAAGCAGAATGTAACTTTCTAACATGTTCCATTCAAAATGCCTGATTTGAGTTCGAGCCTCCTACCTTATAGAGTTTTGAGTTTTAAATCTTTTTGGTGGAAAATTGAGTTGAAAATCTAGGGGAATTTTCTTTTAAAAACAACTAAATTTTCATTCTTTAAAAATTTGTTAAATAGGAGTAGGTACAAGATAGAAGGAAAAATCTAAACTATTAATATCTCTAAGGTGGATCTAATCCCAATGGTGAGATTGTTCTAGCAAGCAAATTAAACCATGTGGAGCATTTTTTTCTTGAAATTGTAAAAATTGCATTCAAGAAATGAATCCTACAAATTATTTTTTCGAAAAGATGCTCTAATTGCTCGAAAAACAAGATTGTTCATAACTTTATCATAACAAATCCAAATGGAATGAATGAATGCTTTCCATGTAGAAAAAAAATATAATCTATGAGGGAAAAAAAAAAAATTAAACTAAATTCAAATTTTTGAAACTTTTTTTTGCTACCCTTTCTCTCCTTTTTCCCCTATGTTGAGTTGTTTTGGGCATAACTTTTGTTCCTAGGCACCAATTGAAAAAAAAATTATATTTTCATAAAGCTAATTAGTTTTTCTATCTTCAGAAAAAGTTTAAAAAAAACAAGACAAAAAATGAGATCGTAGGTACATGCCCAAAATCTACCTTGTTTCCCAAAGGGACAAATGGCCCATTAGGGATTAACATTTATGAGCAAGACTTGAAGCTACTTGTAGACAACTTGAACATCTTTGAGCTTCAAATGAGGTCATCACTGTCATTATGTGGATAGATAGTAAGTAAACAAGCAACTAGATAGCTGCACTATGTCAATGGCTTTGTCCATATACCACTTGTTTGTTCTTTGAGTACGGTAGCTACTCAAACTTTGTAAAGGTAGCTCCCGTCAATTCAAAGCTTTTGGTTAGGGCTAATAATTTCTTAGCTTGTGATACTTGTCCAATTGAAATTCAATGGAATGATTCTAAACAGAGCACCAACAGTACCTTGATTTCTATTGCACAATTCAAAAGCCACCTTATTTACGCTACTTAGTATCAATAGTGTACATGTATATAAGAATTTGTCCCTAATGGGCCTTGATCCCTAAAAGAGTCTCTTAGGATGGGTAATGTAGGTCCAAAACTTTTTATGCTAAACAAATTGCAACGTGAAAAGAATCTACATCTTATGTTATCTTGGAGTTTGGTGTTTGGAGATAGTGTACACAAAATCTTTATTTTTTCAAGTTTGGTGTTTCAAGATAGTGTACACAAAATCTTTATTTTTTCAAGTTTCCATTTTCTTCACATCGCCACTTGAAGTGATTCAAAACTTGCACAATAATTATTAAGAAGTGACTAAGTTGATTATATAGTTGAAGAATAGATAGCATCTAAATTCTCAAAATTAGTACTTGGATTGTTTGATTTGAATTTCCTTGAGTGGTTCCAAAAGGATAAATCCATTTCCTCATTTTTTGTGGCTTCCATTGTAAGCAATATGGATGTCGGAGTCACTGGTGGAGTCTGAAGTTACCACTGGATGTATGAGGACCGGCAGTGGATGTCTGAGTACGACGGAGTTACTGTCGGTATGCATACGAGTGGATGAATGAGTAAAAGAGGATGTTTGAAAACAACTGGATGAATGAGCAAGAGAGGACGGATGTATGAAAACAACTGGATGCATGAAAACAAATGGATGAATGAATACCTGAGGAGAAGCGGTTGACAGGGACAGGAATGGCGATCCCAAGGAATGGCGATCCCTCAGTGTTTCCCATTTCAGTCGATCCTCGAGTTTGTTTGGCGCCCTCCACAAGTATTTCAAATTCCAGAGCAATAAGCTATATCAGCCGCTGCTTTACCAAAACAAGCAGGTCAGTTGGTGAATTGTCTTGGAAGTACACAAGTGCGGTGGTGCCGATCGAGATTTGATATACAGAGATGAGGCTTCGCCCCAGAAGAACGCGCAATCTGTATGTGCAAGCTCTTTCACTTGTTTAATTGTTTGCCTCAACTTTCTTTGATATTGATTTGTAAATGCGGCGAATATGGTTGGAATATGGTTGWCAGTTTGTATATGTGATCGAGCAATTGAATCCGAGGGGGAAAAAAACTGGTGAAGATGCATACAGCATGGTGGACGGGATGCTCGATTGGTGTGGAACACACAGCACATATATTGTGCTATGAAGTTTGAAKTCTCTTTCGCCCGTATGTAATTCGTATGTGTTTGCAGTAAGGWGGCAGGAAATCGTCAACCTAGCTTCGATCTAATTAACTCTTGGGGATTGTCATAATTACTACTAGCTTGTGCTTTGGCCTCGCTCCTAGATACTTAGCATTTAAAGTTAAAATGGTGTTAGATCTTACTCTGCATCTCTCGATCTTTCTGSAGCTACTTATAAGTATTAGTTGGATTGAAAATTGGAGATCCTCTGAGGCGCATGGTCGTCTATGAAGTTATTGAGAAACGTAACCAACCCGATCTCCTCGCATCCTCGCATATCCCATGTATTATACATAATTATCTGTTTGTTTCGGTCTCTTCGAAAGTACTCATGATCGATCTATCGGTCATACTGTACATGTGTTTKCTTAGGTAATGTGTTTCTTCATGTATCAAGAAAGGTGCAACTCTAGCTTCCTCAATAATACTGCSACCAGAGTTCTCTTACGAGTAGTGTAGTTCGATAAACAACTTTGGTTTGTACTTGATCGAAGGTGCTCATTAATTTATGTAGTCAACTGAGGTGTTTCTTATATACTTAGAGAATTCTTAATTTCGCCTCGGAGCATTGAAGCTCAAAAAGCACCAGACAGTAGAATGGTGGAGTAAATCGAAACCCCAAGAATGACGTTTAAGCTATGAAATGACACATAGTATAAGAGGCAGCTATCGAAGTTAGGGCCTCATTCTACTTACTTGTGCTGCAAGCTCAAGAATTCCGTTTACTGAGTGCAATTCTCTAGCCAACGAACATTTTTAGCACCTAGTTGTGTCGAAAATTATATCACACTATTGGAAACAGCATTTGAACCTGGAATTGGATTTTAAATTACAATACACTACACATATATTAATATAGTTTCAATATTCTTTATACCAATCTCTTCATATATATACATAGTGAATCAGAGTACCAATGACATTTGGTGACACCAAATTAATTGAACTTTGACCTCTTGTTTGCTTTGATTATTAAAGTATTGAAGACTGCATTTAAGTCTTTTGTTTAGTACACTACTATTTGTCTGAAAAAATGACAAATGATGATAACGCAGTGCTATCTAGTGGTTAGAAAACGAAATGAAAATGCATGGACACCAAATTGAGTGAGATAGTGCATGGAAATCTCAAAGGGATGACAGCAATCGGTTRTCACKAATAATTGCTGATTCAATTCCTTAAAACCTGATCCTTAATGTCTGTCAGGAAATGTTTTTAGTTAAGCCTAAGACAGTAGAGTAAGTGCCTTTTGTTACCCATTGGTGCAATCTCACCTCAGTTTTGATCATCCTAATATCGTGCTCTTTATCTAAACACTAATATCGTTAGATTGGGGGTATTCATTTAGTTCCTTTCTTTGGAAGCACACAGAGAAACATCGTATTCCAATACTTCGGCACGTTTCAGGACTCCCGGCCTGAAACATCAATCTATGTATGTCCCCCGGTCCCAGTTTGTGACCTGCAATTAGACCTTTCTAAAGTATAGGTCAAGATTTTTTGATAYCAGAATCATGCCAAATTAGATTAAATTGTGGTCTATAACCAATGAGGTCACTGTGTTACTCTGTTGAGATATCTTACTACATTGGTTAATGAAWTTGGAGTAATGACTTCAAGTCGGTAATGCTGAATATTCTTGAATTTGTTTGGGCCATGTGCTCATTGTGCTGATGATGTGCAGGTTCTTGTCCTCTTTGTAAAACATTCCAAATTTATGCATAGTCTAAATCTTTATAGGAAAGTCGTTTTCGTCTTTCAGTGGAGCAATTTAAAAAATAAGGACATAAACGAGCATGGCAATACTATGTAGAGACCTCGGACGTTCGTTTCCTCGACGGCTCGACCCGAGGAAGGTGTCACAGCGTCGAAATTTTCCTCCTTTTAAAATTTTTTTCTGTCACTCATCCAGAGAAAAGGGAGAGCGTGATCGAGAGCAGGTTGTGGGAGGAATTAAACACTTCTCTAGGAACGAACCACGTATCATAGAAATTATGGTAGATCGATGAAAATAGATGGAATCAATCCCTTCTGCGATATCATCTTCAACGTCAAGCCATTCCTTTTCACTACTCATCCTGATGGATTAAAGTTCAAGCAGTTTCTTGCCTGGGTGTCCTCTCATAAAGCTCCATTTTTGTGTGTGTTTGTGTATGAGAGCGCCCAGCGCTCTGAGCCCGCCTAGCGCGTCGAGCGCGACGGCCGAAACGCCCGATCAGCGAGCCCGGCGAGTTCGAAATCAAATTCTGACAAGAAATGTGCAGACATTTTCTGTGAATCATCGAGTTTGCCGCCGCGTCCCAATTTTCTTTACACCTTCCGGTCGACCTCGTCCGGTGGAGGTAGTTGCGAAAGAATTGTTTCCTACACATCTCCATAATTGAATCTAAAACATCCATCACCAATATTTTTCTATGAATTTCCAAGTAAAACCATGAAAAAAAATTAAAAAATTCACCAAAAAAGGAGTTTTGTTTTTTTGAAACCAAAAATCTGGTATGCTTGAGGGGGATTGCGTAATAGCGTAAGATACGCATGTTGATTGCAAGAAACAAAAAAAATTCAACTTCATTATATGAGTAATGCCAAGAAAACTGAAGGGTCCAAATGGGGGTGACAACCTTTTTTGTAGAGCACTGTACATCAATAGTTATTGAAGTGTCTAGGTTCCGTACATCATGTTTCAAACATCTGCAATTTCCACAATAAGTCCCTTTAATTGTTTGATTCCTTTTTAAAAAAAAATTAATTTCAATCTATTTTAGGCAAGTAATTGAATGCTATTATCACATAATAACTCCAAGTTTACATCTAATCATGCATCATTTAAAGTTTAAACCCTAAGTGCCCAAGCCATTCCAAGTGTGTTTAGACTATGAAAAAAAGCATTAGCTTGTAGTTATCCCCATTGAAGCAAATTTTATTTTTGCAAAATCTAACCGTATAGATGTTTAAAGAGCTTGCTTAATAGTATGTAACACAATTTTGAGTGCAAAATTGCACAGGAGTTGTAAGCTTATAATAAGAAAAATGTACATTTTATATTTTTAGCATTTTGCCTTCGTCCACAATGTTTTATGTGGGATTGAAATGTCAAAAACAATAAAAAGAGTAGCTAAAAATCACTAATCTTTGATTAAGCCTCCCTCTACTAAATGCTTCAGTCATTCATTGCCTCTTGGAATGATATGAAATTTTAACCACACAAACTAGACTAGTATGAAAAACTTTCTTATTGAAAATGGTTGAAAACAGACCACGTATGAAGAAGTATAAGCCGCAAAAGTTCACTATAATGAAAAAATGTCTAGGTTTTGAACTTTGAATTGCTCGGGTGATTGCAAGAAAAACTTGTCCTCTTTTTTGTCCCCTTGCCCTTGGACAGGTAGTTTTTTGCTCATAACTTTTGCATTTTTTGTCCATTTAGGATGAAACTTGAAATAAAGGTACATGCAATAGTTTCAAACATTGAGTAATTTTTCCGAATTTTTAAAAATTAGTTTACTATTTTTAATCTACCTCCAATTATGTGTCTACCTTGGTCATTTTTGGGGGTTTTAGTCCTATTTTTGACCCAAAAATGTGAATTAGAAGCCACAAATTAGACATGTTGGAGGTCTATTAACATCAAAAGGACACACAATGAGTTTTTATGAAAATAGCAATATGTCGATTGCACATATGGGGTCCTTCTTTTGTACAAAGGCTATGAAGAGCAGGGTTGTCCGAACGTCCGGAGTCGCGTCTGGACGTTTGGCGTCCGCGGACGCTACCCCCCGGACGTCCCCTAACATTCGGATGGGCTGTCCGCCGAGACCGTCTGCCTGTTGGAGATACAGGGGACGCCCGTCTGGAGGTGTCCGCGAGTCTGTGGAAATCCCAAAATCGGTGTCCGCGAGTCCGTCCGCCTGTTCACGTCCGCCAGTTTGTCCGCCCGTCCCCGTCCGCTAGGTCGTCCGTCACTCTGTCCGCATTCCGTCCGCCGGACGTCCGGACGTCTGATTTTGGGACGCAATTTCCCCCAGGCCCCAAGACATTGGACGTGGACAACCCTGATGAAGAGGGAAAAAATTTCCTATATGATTCTTTCAGTGCAATGCAAGCACAATCTTCTCTTGCAAAATGTTTTTTTTAAAATTTTTTAAAATTTTTTTTAATTATTAAAAACGAAAAGGTCCACAGACCCCTTTTATGCTATTTTCTGCTTCCAGTGGCCTCTATAGTCCTCTATAGCACTCTATAGTGCTTCATAGTACTGTATATAACTAAATAGACAGCGTAAATCTGTAGGCACCCAAAATTGACAGTGTACATTGATAGGCGCGCCGCTAACACATAGTTCTAGTAGTACGACTTAGTACTGCCAGTCCTATAGCCAAAAACTATGTTTTTGAGACAAAAATTGTGAAGTCTTTTTGCTATCACCCTGCTCCCAAACATTCAAAACAACTTGTGTTGACATGAAAATTTTACCACAATAACTATACCTAAAGAGGAAAAAATTCCAATTTTTTTTTATTGAAAACAAACATTTGATGTAAAAGTTACAAGCCCCCAAAGTTGCAGCCATGAGAATGCAATGTGGTGAACTCAAATTGAACTTGTGAACTTCGAATGGCTCTTAAAAACTTTATACATCTTCAATTGATTTGAAAATTTTACCAATGAAACTAAACTAATATGCTCAACTTTTCCAATAAGTTTTATTGAATTTGGACATTAGACACAAAAGTTACAGCACTTTGAATTTGCACTAAGAATTTGACTAACAAACTATGTGAGAACACTTTTTGTCCCCTTCAGCCATGAGGGGTTAAACCAACCTTATATTTTTCTATTTATGAAAATGTGCCAAGATGGAATTATGGCAATCACCTATATGTTGAAGAAACAATATATTTCTAATTTCATTAATCTTTGAAAGAATAAATCACTTTTCAGTTATACTCAAGCACTTTTTCATCCAAATTAATTAGTATCATCCATATCTTTTGTAGAAATGAAATAATCTGATCAAGAAATTCTATATTGAGCATCGAAAGTAGAGAATTGTTTTAAAATGGAACAATTTGGCATCACAATGTCATAAAAAGTTCTCGTATATTTACAATAATAAATGACTCTCAAAAAGAAGAATATATTTGGTAAAGTATATGACTCTTAAGATACAAATTATGCACCAAAATATGAATGATATGCACAATCGGTTTCAAACAATTTAACATCTTTCATTTGGATGTCAAATTATRATTTTATAATAAAAATCTTGTCATGCTCAAATATCAATTTATGATTTTATAATCAAAACGTGGACATGCTCAAATATCATAGTACCATACACATGGAGTATRTGACCATTGTGTAGCTTTTAGAATATACAAGGTACAATCATAATAAGCCAAATTCAAAGTGTTATGTGTCATTGAATTCAACTTAACATGAATAATACAAACCTTTGTTACTACATCCCTTAGATCACATGTTGCACCCTCATGTTCATGTACCTCTTATATCCCCTTCTCCCCCTCCAAAACAAAAACAAAAACACATGATATATCCAAAATTGGTATTCTCGCACCTTTTATTTTAAATCCAAAAAATCACCATGATGTGTCCAAAATTGATATTCATGCACTTTTTATGTCAAATCCAAGAAAATTACCATGATGCATCCAAATTTCTTGTTCATGCACCTTTTATGTCAAATCCAAAAAAGTCATCCAAGAAACTCATTGTAATGTGTCCAAATTTGATATTGATTTTATGTCCAATTTTTTTGTCAAATCCAAATAAAAAACTCATGATGCGTTCAAACCTAGGTTTCAAGTGCCAATGTGCCATATGCCATTGAATGCACTTTTTATGTGCAAATCCAAAACTAAACCTACAATGTATCCAAAATTAGGCTTTCAATGCCATCATGTGCCCTTGTCTGGTATGTTCAAGTGATTACAAGAAAGATTGGTATTTTGCGTCACACTTGGAGTGTGTGAGTTGACATTTGCTACAATCTTTATAGTATGAACACGATTATTCCTTAAAAGGACGAACCTATCACCATGGGGATAGGCGGGGTGTGATATGTAGTACTTGGCTGAGGGGAAAAACACTATTCACGCACATTTTTAGCTTTGGAAAAATTGTACAAATCAATACCTGATGCTACCCATTCAAAAATTGCGAGAAAGACAACTTGGCACAAAACACTTTCATGTGAAAATCTTTACTATCTTCACAATATTAGGGCTATATAAAAATATGGAAGCAATTAAAGACTCTAAATTTGACTTCCTATGATGATTGACATGTGTGTGGTCAAAAGAAGGGATGAAAATTGGCAAGTATCCACTCAACACATGATTTTTTTGTCATCCAAAGGACACAAAACATCTGCCTTGTCCTTCAAGGGTTAACTTGAAATTTTTGTTGAGGATACCTGGAGAGATTCAATTTTATATTTGTTGAAGTGTACCTTTGGGCAAATGAAAATATTTGACGTTCAACTATGTAACGTACATCAAATTGTCACTTGCATTCACATTCAGTACACCAAGTAAGCATAGCACTCACATCAACGTATCCTCAAGATACATCATAAGGGCCGACTTGGGCCGATTTGGGACTCTTAGCACTCTTTCGTATTGTGCTGTTTCTTAACATACGGATCCATCACATTCATTACTATGGACAAAATTTCTAAGAGACCATTTGAATCTGCAAAAACATCCTCCAATAAAACCCAGAATTTCTTACCAGTAACAAATAGATCAACCAGGCGAAGCACAAGCATTCACAGGTGAAAAACGCAAGCATAATTTGTGAACGAGCTTGAAATAGGAGCTAATCTTTTCCCTTSAAATGTTGTACTATGCACAGTTCCTATTGTCTTTTCCTTTTCTTACAATGAAGATCAAAAAGCAAAGTCCAATGAATCCATCGAAAGAATAGAAAGGTACAACAAAATTTCAGTCTCTGATTCTATGTCACATGTGGATTCTGGACCAACCTTGTTTCGACTTCCAGCACCAAAGTTTGTCTAGGATGCCAAGAAGCTGAAATTATTTTCTATAGTCTTGAGAAGACGGTAAGGGTAAGATCATCGTGTACAGTCATCAGATGGCCATCCCTGCAGAGAGGATCACTGGGATCTGACAAATCAAGTATGAGAGAGGTGCTTMAAGAAATGTAAGCATTCACCTTCTAAATCTTTAGATTGGGCTGTATTGWGGGTGCAGGCAGATGTACAGCTATACTAGCTCCGTAATTAGGCTCCGTATCGTGGAGATATTGGTACACCCCGTGGGGATCTTGGGACTCCTCCTGATGTTTGTGAATCTGGTACATCTTCTGCTCCTTGCTCATTCTGACATTTCACAAAACAACCTGAGGTAACTGCGCCTAATTCTAACCCCTTTCAAAAACCGACACCTACTGATTCTTGCCTAAAATGTACTGCCTCGATTCATGAGAGACTAAGGTGGCTTTGAGGTACACCTTTTTCATAGTATATTCATGCGGAGTCCAAAAAATGCATAACAAGGGAATCTARAATACTCTTTGAATTCCAACAAGATCCAAYACACAATTACACTGGGCAATTTAATAAAAGGAACAATGCTCAATTTTTTATTCGGAAGCACGCACTTGTGTCATCGCACKGTAACAGATTGCACTAGACCAACATCCTCAATTTCCAGAACTATACACAGGTCTCAGTGAAAAGGATGAAGATCAGAGGTGAGCATGAGTACCTGATTTGAGGCAACTGGAGGCCTGCGAGGTGGTCTAGAATCATTCTCAACCGCATTGGGCGACCGATGCTGATATTGCAACTGCTCAAAATGTCTCAATTGACTGGCAACGTTGCTGCCTGCAACCCCGCGGCTTGACTCAGCGTTCTCAGTAGGTTGTAGGCTGAGTGAGCTAATTGGTAAGGTTGGGATCGGAGCTAGGATCTGGGCCGTAAATGGTCCTGCTGAAGCTGTCCTCCTTATTGTGCTTAGCCCAGTAAACTCACTGGGGTTCGATACTGCATTTGGCGGCGTGTGCATAAAAGAATGGGATGGAACGGTCTTCAGTCTCTTGCGCAAGATTTTGAATGCTGAGCTTTGCTGGAGAAGTGAAAGGAAAATCAGCAAGTGTTCCAGTAGTCCACCCTCATAGGACCCTCCAGACTTGTCATGAAACTAGCGGTTAACCGTGAAGTGCACAAGCTCAAAATAAAAATCCACATTGGAAGCTCAAAGTCGATCACATTTATTTTTCCAAAATATACTTCTCTTGTCAAAATATGTAGATTTTGATATCTTCTTTCTATTTCGTTACGTTCCTTGGAAGCTTTCCGAAATTAGGACGCATAGGAACGATGCGAACACCAGTGCCAAATGTGTAACTTGGATAATTCTTCGGTAAGCCCTCTCTGTAATGTACTGTCATTGCTAACCACTCAGTATCAAAATTGCAAGAAACAAAACACGAGCTGTACCTGCGGGAGAAGCATAAGAAGTCCGTACAGTGTCTTTAGAAGTTGAGGATGACGGGCGGGCTCCAACAACTGGTATCACAGACCCACAACAAACAGTTGGATAAAAGACGCATCATAGAAGTTAGTAATGGACAGGAAGAATTGTATTGTTCAAAATAGCTGTCCAGAGTAGGGAACGTGCGCCGATTTGCTCAGAGATAGTTGTGGAACCGACTGGAAATTGACAAAGCACAAAATGCAAAGGAATTACCTGCAACCTCAAGTACGCAAATATTGGAGTCTCTAAAAGTCGCACCAATATRTCTATTTGTACCAACAAATTGACACAAATGTCCGTCTCTCCAAGCGATTGAATAACAGCACTTGCATGTGGGTAAGCCTGAAAAACAAGTCGACGTGAGTCTCCGTAAAACAGAAGGTTGGTTTGTGTTGTCAGATGGAAAGACACCCATATCATCAACATCATTACAAAGGAAAAACAACCCACCAACGCACATTAAGTTAACTTGATAATAGACTGGCATTAACTTGATAATTGACCAAGTAATTAGGCATTACATTCATGTAGTCCTCAGTCATGTCTTTTAATGTTAATGAAAGACAAATGGTAGTGGCTTCATGTTAGTGCGATTTTAGTACCATTAGCATTAACTTGATAATAGACTGGCATCTATTAAGTTAACATGAGTCAACATTAATGTGACAATAATTTAAAATTATTTGAAAGTTCATCCAATGTCCTACTAGATTAGCACTAACTTACCATTGATAACAT
>VACF01002671.1:0-87664 GCA_006891605.1 Pleurozium schreberi | reverse complement strand
TTGCTTCGTGGCATTTGGACCTACTCACCTACAATGTGAAAGTTTTTGAATTTCAAAAATTGTATTAAAATAATTGTATCTTTTATTTTGGGAAACATTTTATTGATTTTAATGTTTAATTTTAATAGATAGCAAAATGATTCAGAAATTGAATCCCAACTTGAAAATTCTCCTTCTGGGTCGTTGCAAGAAAGGGCGTGCGATTTGCATAGCGTTTTCTACAGTACTCATTTTTTTCTTCAGAAGTACTTTAAAATTAGAAAAACAAAATTCAAAAATAATGAAAAATAGGTTTCATGTATGAACCTTTACAAAGAAGGTATCATAATTTTTTTGTGAGGCCATAAGGTGATGAGATTTCACCAAAAAAAATGATCTAAAAACCATCTTCAATGTTCAAAAATGGTGCGCAATTAGAGTGATGTTTGTACTCATGTGGAGGACTTAAAATAGCATGTTTTCAAATTTCCTTTGGTAGGTACATGATTTCCTACTATCCAAATATAACATGAAAGTTTCAACTCTAGATCATTAAATTTGGTGACTCGTAACGTAGTAAAAACCCCTAAACCTCAAAGTGTGACAAATTAACAAAAATAGTTTTTAAATATAAATTGATTTTTTTTAATTTCTAAAAAATAAGGGATCTGATTACTATAAAGTTAGATATGTTCAATAAAAATTTCATGTTCATTGGACTTGTGCTTCAAAAGTTATATTGCAAATTAACAAGGTCACTTCAATTGTGACGGGAAATGGTACCACCCTTTCTTGCAATCACCCTTCTAAACAATTTTCATTTTTGAAAAAAAATTATTGCAATCACCCAAGATACCAYGAATCCATGAAAGGAGGTTTTATCTCCATAGTTTAGTTGTCATTACAATGTGGAGTCAACATTTCAAAAATTACAAATTAGAAGTTGGTTGAAACTTGAAAGTTGAAACATCTACTGGAAGAGTGAAAGGCTTTGGCATTCACAACTTAGAATCTTAGTTGATATTTAACAATTAAGTTATTAGAGTATGGGTGATTGCAAGAAACATCTGTCGATTTTGTTGCATTTGGCTGATTTTTTTAGAGTACTTTAATATTAGAAAATTAATTTAAAATTTAAAAAAAATACAACTAATTTATATACCTTTAAGAAGAAGATACCCTAGGAAAGAAAAGTGTAGAAAAATTCTCCAAGTAGTGAAGTAGGAGAACTTGAAAACTGCCATGTCTCAAGAAAATACATACTTTGATAATTTAATTAGTAAAAAAAAGGATAAAATTTTCAAAAATAAAATAAGAATTGGCCATTTGAAACAACTTTATGTGCCGGATGTATAGTCATAAAAAAAATCCACCAAAATCATTTTTCATTATTCAAAAATTCATTGCAAATGGTGATCACTTTAGTCTTTAGGCCAACCTAGAACTCACTTGCAACAGGCAATCAAAAATCCCTCTTCTAGAAAGTTGTATATCCATATTATAAAGCATTCCACAAAGCTTCATGACCTAACTCTTCAAAAAAGGTATTCAATAGTACTAGAAAGTAGAAAGACTAGAAACCACCCAAATTGCAAATGTGACATATTATCAAAATTTAATTTAGGTCATTTAAGTAATTTTACTAAAATTGAAAAAAATTCATGTTTATTTTCCATACTATCATAAATCTTGCTTCCAAATTTCTTGTTCTTTTGAGCATTTTTGAAAAAGTTATGGCCCYAAACAACTTCCACATGCAAAATAGTACAAGTGTTTCTTGCAATTACTTGTGTATTATGCCCCTAGATTGAACCAACAATAAATAATGTCTTCCAAGTTCCAACTTGTCTTCCAATAGAAGACCAAATTGCAAAATAAACTTTATTTTGTTGCATACATGTAAAGTTTGTTTGTTGATTAACCCCTAAAGTTCCATGACT
Organism: Pleurozium schreberi; assembly: GCA_006891605.1. Taxonomy (NCBI): domain Eukaryota; kingdom Viridiplantae; phylum Streptophyta; class Bryopsida; order Hypnales; family Hylocomiaceae; genus Pleurozium; species Pleurozium schreberi. Next base: position 85,745 of record VACF01002671.1, on the reverse strand, counting down.
ATGTTTTCACCAAAAATGCTCCCAAACTACCATTTTTAGTACAAGTATCAAATTTTTGAAACAAAATCTTTTTTGACACGTATAACCATAGGATCTTGTAGTATGCTGACTTGAGAACATGTGGTAAAAATCAGAAATTTTCACCGTGTGGATTGCAAAATATAAGCATTCAAATTCACTAAGATCATTCTTTTGGCCCTACAAAAAACAGGGCAGCACCACTTCAAAAGCTCACTTTTCTAAGAAGAAATTTCCAAAATGGTGGTGCTTCTATGGATTCTTTTTCCTTGACAAGTTGGCCACATGCTTGAAAAATTTCAAATCATTTGGAATTGTACAACATATAGGAAAACAATAGTAAGTACATAGTAGTAGAGAATGATTCAAAATACTAAATTGTTAAGAATTCAATTATGGAATTGAAAAATGCTAATCCCAATGTTTGGAATGTTGTACTAAACAATCTATATCCTATATGTTTTTTTTCCCCAAAATATTGAAAATTGAGTAAGATGAAGGACTTCAAAGTTTATTTTGGAATTTGGAGTAGAGAATCTATAAGACTATAACTGCCCGCAAACAAAAAATCCTCATAAATTTTGACTCATTGATCAAAATGAAATGATTCAAAGCTTTCCATGTATGTATAACTCAAAAAAATCAATATCAATTTTTTTTTTCTAAAAAAAGTGATTTTTTCTAATCTGCTTGGACTACCCATATACAAAAAAAAAGTAAAATATTAGGCCATAACTTTTCACTTGTATATCCAAATGTCATTATATTTAGTGCATATGAAAGATATTCCTTGCCCTGAACTTCTATTAAAATTTGGGCCAAAAATATGTAAATTTCCAGCCACACATACCTGCCCGAAATTGCTATGTAGCCAAAAAACGCATGCCGGTCCTTTAGGGGTTAAAGGAAACACATGGATAGCTTAAAGCCAAACATTATATAATAATATGATCAAGATGAACCTACAAGATAAATAATCATTCATTAGATTATTACGAGCATCTTCTAGGATTTTAGCTATGATCTTGCCCTCATAGAACTTCAAGTAATTGATACTTTGTGACTCGATCAAGGCAAGAATATGCAAGAATAGACAAATATAGAACTCATCCTGAATTCCAAAGGGCTTACTTGCAAACAATAGTTGCTTTAACCAGCTTACACTTATTTTCCTTGTTATTCGTGATATCGTGTTCTTACTAAGCTTGCAAATATTAATTAGTTAGCTCGCTCGTTCGTTCTGCACAGCGACAGACAGACGAAGCATAATTCACCTTTTTTGCTTCCTGCAGTTGTCAATCGTAGTTACCGGCAGTGTTTACCACTAATTACCAGTGTTGTGCGGTTGTGCCCCAAGTGTACGGGTGCCTTTTGCATCCTTCAAATGCCGTGAGAGGGCGTTTGGTGAGAGCTTGTCCCGCACGAGCATGTTCTTCAATCATGACCCTACCATGGGGTTGGAGGCCCACCACATTTAATTGTTATTAAGTGCCATTGGAACTTTAAAACACAACTCTCCCTAAGGTAGGAGGTCCATAAATGGTCCATGTAAGGGCTAAAGCTGAATTTTGGCAAGGTGTAATTCCTTGAAATAATTTTCAGTAAATTTTCCTTGAAAGACAAGTGGAATTGGCATCTAACCCAAGTGGTTTTTATGTTTTTTGGAGCTTTGAGGAATTAGTTATGAATTTTTGAAGTTGTAGAAAAGTGCATTTCAATGGGCTCTCAAACGGACCACCTCCTCAAATGTACATTGCTTGCACATTGGAGAGTGCAAAATGTACCTCGAAAGCTTGTTCCATTTTAGAACCCGCTCCATTTTAGGACCTCCTACCTGGCTACCTTATTGTAATATCAATGTATCATGGAAAAGATTATAGCTAACCATTTTCCCAAGATTTTAGAAATCAAGGATAAAAAGTGGGGAGCTCACCTCGAGTCCATTTGATGTGCTGGGTCACTGGGTGATTGCATGAAAGACTAGTACTATTTTGCGTCACACTTGGATCGACCGAGATGTTATCCACTATAACTTTTGAAGTATGAATCCAATTAGCTTGAATTTTTTATTGGAAATGTCCATCTTGATAACAATCAGAATCCTTATTTTTCAGAAATTTTCAAAAATCATTTTATAGTTAAATTTCAATTTATCTAATTTGTCACACTTTGCAGTTTAGGGGTTTTTAGTACCGGGGAGTACCCAAAATTAATGATCTAGAGCTGAAATTTCTGTGGTCTATTCCCACACTAGGCATGCATGCATCTACCAGAGGGAATTCAAAAAAACATTGTTTTATTTCCTCTAAATGCGTGCAAACAGGGCTCCCTTGCGCGCGAACTTCTGAACATTCAAGATGGTTTTAAGAACATTTATTACAAATTAAAACATCAAAACACCTATTTTCATGAAATTTTGCACTTTTCTAGTTCTCCTGGTTAGAGAATTTTCCTACGCTTTTTCTTCATAGGGTACCTTCTTCTTACAGGTGTATACATTAAATATATTTTTTACATTTTTTTAAAATTATTTTTCTAATTTTACAGTACTCTCGAAAAAAACATGAGTACTATGCCAAATGCTACAAAAACCGCATGGTGTTTCATGCAATCACCTTGCTATATGTACAATGTTATAAAATCATCAATATTGGAGTTCTCACCTTTTTGATTGAAAATAATCACAATTGATGTATGAATTTGGACATATGAAGACTATTTTTTCCATTTCAAAAGCGGATCTTGACTAATAACATATACCACTACAAAATTAAATTCCATAGTTTTTTATAAACATCCAAAAATACAGGCAATGCAAACATCTATAAGAAGATTGTACCATAAGAAGATAAAACATAGAAAAATTCATTAAATGGGCAAATTGAAAAGTGAAAAATCTCAAGAAAAATAGAAAATAGATATCTTGATGTTTTGATTTTCCAAAAAAAAAAAATAGTAAATTTTTCTAAAGAACAAAACTAGTTGGAACTTGGAAGTGTACTAATAGACCATCTTCTTCCAAAATGATTCACCAAATTGGTTTTTTAGATAAATAGCTTTTAGTACTTCTGCCTCCCAATAATTGACAAAAGTGACAAAATTTGGGGTCTATTTTTGAATAGTAAAAAATTTTTGAAAAAAGAAAGAAATTTATCCAAAGTTTGTAATAGTCATGAAAACCTTGCCTAATTATGAAAGTATGAGTCTTAAGTTATTTGGATATTGGAGCGAGAATGAAAAAGTTTAGGCTAAAAAACATATTAGAACACACGCGCAAGGAGCATTTGTAGTATTCTTAGTTTGTAACCATAGTATTGATAATTTTCTACAAGACCCATTTTTTTTTCACCTCATTTTCTTGAATACAAGGAATATAGACATTTTAGGAAAGAATGAGTCAAGGAATTTGTGAAGATATCCCCACCTCACTAGAAGAAAACACATAGTCAAGGAATTGCCGGATTTGGACATGTGGACATCCAAGATGATGTCCACTAATATCAACGTGGACGTCCACGTAGATCGTGTTGGACCTGATGTCCAGCAAATATAAAAAATGACATGAAAACATCAGCATGTTGTAGGTTGGACATCCACAAAAATATCGGTCAACGGGGCTCTCAAATTGTGCCATATGGCTAGAATTTGAGCACCACCTAGGCGCGGGCAGCCACATAGGAAAAAAATTCATCCATTCTTTTTGATGACGTGGCCTCTGATGTATCCCGCTGACATAGACCTCCAAAAATTTGATGTGGACCCCCAAAATATCTTACGTGGCGCGTCCATGTCAACTGCCACGTGGAGCGCTTCACATGGATTTCTACTCTGGATGGCCATTTTTATTGACGTTTATTTTGACGTCTTCGTGTTTTTAGAGACATCAATTTGGACGGAAACATGTCATAAATAACAAGCAAGATTTGTCTACCATTCAAAATACATCATACAAAGTATACCAAACATTTTATACCAATTAAAATAGATCATACAAATTATGCCATACATTGTATACCATACATTATACACCATACACTATATACCATACATTATATACACCACACCATACAAAATAAATCGTATAAAATACATAATATACAACACATCATATTTTGTATATGATAAGTGGCATATAAGCCCGCATATCAATTGTAAGTATATTTATATGGGAAACCATCTGATATTTATACAAGTAGGGTGATAGGTGGAAACACAAACCATATAATCAATAGTTTGACATCCAATAATTAGTTTGGGATGCAATGGAAAATACATCCAATAAAATCAATGAAGAATAATAGGAGTTCCCATGTGCAAAACAATGAAGAGTCCACCAGCCCATTCAATGTCATTCACAGTGCTTTAAGGGTCTTGTGCACATCATCATCTCCATCCCCTTGTTTCACACTAGTCAACCCGGACGCGTCGTTGTTGCTAACAATGTTTTTCTAAGCAGAAAACACTCCTTTTAGATGTCGTCATGAACTAAATCTTGTCTCAATAGATGTCTAATGTGACATTTTCATGTCGCCAAAGACATCTAAGAAAAGACACGCAGTGAGTAAAATCTTGAAACTGAACAAGTCGGTGAACTTGCCACGTCAGAATTTTTTGGTCTGCCACGTCGTCACAATTGGGCACATGTGCCATGTCAGCATTTATTCCATTGCCTGCCCCAAAATAGCTGCCCAACTAATTTTTTAATTGCGGGTAGCACTAATATTAAAAATGGAAATAATATTGGCAAAATTAACCAAGTTCAAAATGAATCCATGATGCTCACGTGGAAAAGAACGTTTCTTCAGATGACCATTTGAACATCAGCATGTATGTTGTTGTGTCTCCACAAAAGTGGACGTCTACAACAACACTAACTCATTTCTTTACTAGAATTTGTCCAATTTGCCTCAAACATCCACCAAAATCCCTTCCAGACATAGGAATGCAAAATGCGACATGAAGACATCCATTATGAAAGGTGATGTTCATGCATGGACATGCTGATGTCAAGGCCAGACATTAAAAAAAACACTTTTTCTTCCTGTGCCTCCAAATCAACTCAATTCTAAATTCTTGAATGTAGACTACAATCATTACAAGAAAGGGTGTGCAAAAAGCATAGTGATTTTTAAAGTATTCATTTTTTTCTTTGGAAGTATTTTAAAATTAGAAAAACAAATTTTAAAAATAATGAAAAATATGTTTCATATATACAACTTTACGATGAAGGTACCCTAGGAAGGAAAACCATAGAAATTTTTTCTAAGTGGGTGATTGCAAAAAACACTTGTCTTTTTTTTTGTCCCCTTGACCTTTACCTAGTAGTTTTTTGCTCATAAGTTTTTTATGTTTTGTTTTTTTGAATTGAGATTTGGATTGAAGGTGCACACAAAAGTTTTACATGTTGTGTAATTTTTTCAGTTTTAAAAAAATTATTTTACTATTTTTAAATTGCGCCCAATTGGGTGTCTACCTTGGCCATTTTGTGGGGTTTTAGTCCTATTTTTGACCCAAAAAAGCAAATTTTGAGCTGAAAATTGGCATGCATGGTCCTCTAGAGTAATTACACAAGTCCGGGAGAGATTTTTTGAAAATAGTAAAGTGTCCAACTTCCACTTGTGCTCAAAATGCACTACCAAGGTACACTTGTAGAGAACACAATTTTTTTTTTAAAGATGAAATGTATTGGAGAAGAAGCATCTTTAACTCAGGAAAAATGTTTTTTTGAATTTTATTTTTTTGAATTTTTTTACTATTTAAAAAAAAAAAAAAAAAAATATATATATATATATTTTTTTTTTTTTTTTTTTTTTTTTTATTTTAACTATCCAAAGTCCAAAGTCCTAGAGATTTCTTTGCAAATTTGATAATAATACAATTTTTTTATTGGACCTTAATGTAGGTGATTGCAAGAAACACTTGTCCTATTATTGTCCCCTTTCCCTTAGACGAGTGGCTTTTTGCTCATAACTTTCTCATTTTTATTTGTTTGGCATGAAACTTGGAATGAAAGTACTTGTAGTAGTTGTAAACATTGCGTAAGTTTTTCAAATTTTTAAAAATTAGTTTATTATTTTTAACATGCCCCTCATTGGATGTCTACCTTGGCCATTGTGGAGGTTGTAGTCCTATTTTTAACCCAAAAATGAAAATTAGAAGCCACAAATTGGACATGTTGGAGGTCTATTAAATGTTGGAGATCTCTTTGACCTTCCTCTACTTAACAATTTTTCAAAGAATAAAAATCAAGTGTTTGTATTTGAATTTTTTTTTCCCTAGACTCTCAACTCAATTTTTCAATACATAATTTTTTTAATTCAAAGTCTGTAGTGTAAACTTCCACAAATGCCAGTCAAAGTGATCTAAAATTGTATACCAAAGTTCAAATTAATAAACTTTTTCTTTCAACCTTGGATGGTCATATCTTCCAATCAATATGGTCAAACATAATGAAAGTTTTAGCACATGATTTCAAACAAGTTAAATACAAGATTGTATGGTTAAAATCATAATTTTTTTTTTTTTTTTCTTAGATGAATGTAGCAAAAATGACAGGTTTAGGTGGGTTTTAATATTAAAAAAATGGCCTTGGTCTTTTAGGCGTTGATGACCAATTTGGGCTAAACCAATATTGAAAAATCCCATTTTTTCTCAATATACTTATTTTGTAATTCAATTTGCAAAAAAATAATTGATTGTTGGAGTAATTGTAGGTCATTGTGTGGGTGCCCACTATGTAGAGTCATAGCTACAACTTGGAGGAGAGGGAGAGCTTATTACTTAAAGGAAGAAAATGATTCCCTTAAACAAAGTTAGGGATAGAAAAAAAAGCCATAAACCTAAAAATAGTCTATGTGTGTCTACTAAAGGACATCTAATAAAAATACACTATTCTATGTCCACGTTTGTGCAAATAGGCCTTCCTTGCACATTCACTTGTAACAATAAAAATGGTTATGACTTAGTTGTTTTGGTCAAATATCATCACCATCTAGTCCTCACAAATGGCCAATTTTTATTTTCTTTGAAAATTGTTTTTCTTCCTTTTTACAAATTAAAATGTCAAAGTATGCAATTTTTGTGATATATTCTTGGACATAGAATTTTGGATAGAAAAAGGGTAGGTTGAGGTTTTAATTTATAATAAATTGGCAGTAGTGAAATTAAAAAAAGTAAAAATTATTCATTTGTCAGGGATTAATGGTGATGATATTTGACCAAAAAGAAAGTCATAATCATTTTTATTGTTTACAAGTGCATGAGCAAGGAAGGCTTATTTGCACAAACGTGGAGGACATAAAATAGTGTATTTTTAGATTTCCTTTAGTATGGACATGTAAGCCTACTATAGGATTATACCACAAAAATTTCATCCAAAAATCATTAGTATAAACAACTTTTTTTGTATTTAGAACCCTAAATTCCAAAATGTGATAAATTAACAAAATTGACTTTTAAATATAAAATGAATTTTTTAAAATTTTGAAAAATAAAGAATAAAATTGCAATCACAAAATCTAGAAACAATTTTTCTTTTTTTGCATTGGATTCATTATTCAAAAGTTATAGTAGAGGACAAGAGAGCGTGTTACAAAAGTGTCCACAAAATGCACGGTGTTTCTTGCAATGACCCTTATAATCAACTATTTAAGTGKTAAATCTTCTTAAAATTATATTAAAATTTGAAAAAAAGTTAAAAATGAAAAAAAAGAAAAAGAAACATGGATGGATGAAGATCATTAAGCCAAAAATTAATTTAGGATGAAAATTAGTGAAAATCATCCAAGTAAAGTCAACGAGAAATCTTGAAATTTTCATGAAATTTAGAGTTCAAAACTTGAAAGAAAAAAAGGATTTAGGATTGTAGGTCAATAGAATTTGTTGGATGAAGTTTAAGGGTGCCAATTAGGCGCCAGACTTCATCCATTTGTAATTTTTGATAGGAAAGTACAAAATTTTGATGTCCTAATATTCTACAAAGATAATTTTGGACTTTTAGACCAAAATATTTCAATTTTAAAAATAGTAATCTTAGATTAAAAGGTTTGAGTAGAAAGTAGAAAGAAAGACTATGAGAACCTTTTGAAGACAACTAAGGAACAATTTGAACTTTGAATCACTTAAGTAATGTTTGGAAGATTCCATAACTAATTTACACATAAAAAAATAGAATAAGAGCAAAAAAGAGAGAATAAATTAACTTTGGTCTTGGACAAGTTTAAATTTGGATAAAAATACCATCACCGTTCCAATTCAAATGAAATTATAACCTTTCAACTTGGAATTAATTTGAAACCAAAACTCAAAATTGGAGGGGAATTTAGATCAAGAGAATAAATGAACAATAGGAGTTGATGGATGAAGATTGATAAGACAATTTTAGAGATAAGACTTCACCCAAATGTAACTTTTGGTAGAAAAGTCAAACTAGGTTGTATTTTACATTGTTCCCATGAATCCCATCTTGAAAGGGCACAAAACGATGTAGAATTTAGGCTAATTTAAAATCTAGATTTGATTGAATTTTATATTGAGGTCCAAAGTTTTGGCCATATTGACCAAAATCAACCAGAATTTTTTATTTTTGAGATTGCATTGTCTCAAGTTGATATTTAGATCAATTAGAAGTCAAGAAAAACTCAAGATTGTTCCATTTCTTAGAAGGTATAGTGGACAATGCTTAGGCATATAATACAAAAATTCAACAGTCAAAATACAAATACCTCGATGGTGGAAGTAAAATGCTCAAAATGTTTCATTTGAATTTGATGCAAACTTTAGTTTCATTTATCATTTACCATGCTCTTTTCAAGGATGAGTGACCAAATGGTGGTCACTTGGACACTAAAGGATAAATCCCATGCTTTCATTCACAAAAGATGTGAAATTGTCTAATGATGCCATGCGATTTCAACCTTTTCAACCCCTCAATTACACATTCAACTTCACGTTTGATAATATGGCTTGCGGTCTTTCAAAGTGGGTCTTGTCATTGTTGTATGTCTTTGACCAATTCAACATGGTTTAAAGAGTATAAGTGTCTAACACGTTTATTTGATTCCAACAATAAAGTTAATGTGATTGACCAAAGTATTCCAAGTAGTTGAAGTTGTCATTTTCCGGATTCATCTAGAGACTAGAAGTGATTGCAAGAAACACTGAGCGTTTTGTGTACACTTTTGCAACACGCTCTCTTGTCTTTTGCTATGATTTTGAATAATGAATCCAATGCTGAAAACAAAAAAATTATTTCTAAGTGTTGTGATTGAAATTGTATTCTTTATATTTCAAAATTAAAAAAAAATCATTTTATATTCAAAAATCAATGTTTTTAATTTGTCAAATTTTTGGATTTAGGGTTTTGAATACAATTTTTCCTTAAACTCATAATTTTAGGATGAAATATTTGTTGTATATTCCTATAGTAGGCGTACATGTTTCTATTAAAGGACATCTAAAAATACACTATTATATGTCCTTCACGTTAACTTTGTCCAAAACTGCAAATAGGCCTTTTTTGCACATGCACTTGTACACAATAAAAAAGGTTATTCATGACCTTGTTTTTTTGGTCAAATCTCATCACCATCAAGTCCTCACAAATGAGATTATTTTAATTTCTTTTTAAATTATTTTTCTTATTTTTACAAATTAAAGTGTCAAAGTATGCATTTCTGTGATGTATTCTTGGACATAGAATTTTGAATAGAATAGGGGTATGTTGACGTTTTAATTATAGCAGAAGAAAAAACAGCCACTCTTATTGTGATGGAAAAAAAGGCCCATGTTTCTTGCAATGACCCTGGGTCGTTGCAAGAAAGGGCGTGCGATTTGCGTAGCGTTTTTTACAGTACTCACTTTTTTCTTCGGGAGTACTTTAAAATTAGAAAACAATTTTCAAAAATAATGAAAAATATGTTTCATGTATGAACCTTTACAAAGAAGGTACCCTAGGAAGGTAAACCATAGAAAAATTCTCTAAGTAGGAGAACTAGAGAGGTGCAAAATTTCATGAAATTAGTTGTTGTCAATGTAATTTCACATTTTAATTTAAAAAAAAATAGGAAAATACATTTTTTTAAAACTAAAAATCGGCCATTAGGAAAGAGTGGATGTTCATGAGATTTCACCAAGAAAATGATCTAAGAACCATCTTCAATGTTCCAAAATGGCGCGCAATCAGAGTGCTGTTTGTACTCATGTGGAGGACATAAAATACCATATTTTCAAATTTCCTTTGGTAGATACATGATTTCCTACTATTGAAATAGACCATGAAAGTTTCAACTCGAGATCATTAAATTTAGGGACTCGAAACGTAGTGAAAACCCCAAAACCTCAAAGTGTGACAAATTAACAAAAATAGTTTTTAAATATAAATTGATTTTTTTTTATTTCTAAAAAATAAGGGATCTCAATATCTCATTACCACAAAGTTAGACATGTTCAATAAAAATTTCATGTTCATTGGACTTGTGCTTCAAAAGTTATACCCCACATTAACAAGATCACTTCAATTGTGACTAGAAATAGTACCACCCTTTCTTGCGATCACCCCCCTAGAAAAGAGTGAGCTTTGCATCGACAAAAATCACATTCATTCTCTATGAAGTATGAATCTACATTGAATGATAGGAGAGTTTAAATTTGCTTCCAACCAACTTGCCATAGTTATATTGTCAGCAAAGGCTATAGGCTGATTTGCAAATATGAAAATTGTAGCCTCATATTCATTCACTTTTTCACATCAAAGATCACATTAGTAACATTTTTATGCCTAGAAAGCTTCTTTTTGTCACTAATATTTTAGACATAAGCAATTGCAAGAGAGAAAATTTCTAAAATGGAAATGCATTTTTTTTCAAAGAGATTGGTATATTACATCAATATTTTTTTGTGCATAACTTTTAGAGACAAATGTTTCTAGGTCTAAATTTTAAGAGACATAATATTTTCAATGCTTCACAAATTACCCATATTTCATTTCATTCTTAAAATTTATTCCAAAAGTCATATTATTTATTGAAATAGCTAAATAGGTCGCTTTGAACAAAAAACAACATATGTTTCTTGCAATGCCCTAGTATCTTGGGTATAATCACTCCTTYAGAATTTGGATAGATAAAAAGGAGAATTTTAACAAAATTCTTTAGAAATCTAGTATTTACGGGAAACATTTATAAAATTATAAAATGAAAACGAATGCATTTAATACTTTCAAATTTTGATGCTTTCAAGCCTCCAATCTATTATGAAACTARTAGGAGGTCACTTGTAATTGGATCCTAGTGTTTGGCATGCGGCATGCCATCAAGCGTTTGCTCTGAATTCTCTAATAAAAGCATTAGCTCCCATCCAAGCCACCATTAGTCCATCAAAGTGAGCTATTAACTATCAAGTGATATATTCAAATTTAGAAGCACAATTACAATTGAACATAACAAAATTTTTAAACTACAAGTGGTTAGGAGGATGTAGCAAAGAAATGAAAGAATCATTAATTTAGGAACTCTGGCAAATGAGGTGTTAGTTGGTTAGGTTAGCAAGGGTAGGCCCAACCTTTGGGATGGAAGAGAGGCCATTGGAAACTTTTGGCGTGCTTTAGAAGCAACCACTGGCAAGCTATGAGAGGAACATTAATTCTAAGAACCCCTCTTGAAAAAAATCTCATTAGAAGAATCATGAGGTTGGTTCAAAAGTTATGCATTCTTGTCTTACTACACTAATGATGGTAAATAGTATTACCCATACTAACTACTTTAGAAATGCTATAAGTTTATATTCTTCATGAATATTTTTACGGAGTGCATATATGGATCCTAGTAGTATTATAGTTGGGAAAACTTTGTACCTATAGTTGGTAAAAATATTCATTAAGAGTAAAAACTTATGTTGTTTTAAATCAATTAGTGTAGGTAACACTATTTGCCATCATTAGTGTAGTTAGTAACGGTAAATAGTTATATAGTGTCAACAGTCAAGAAATTAGTGTTGGACAACCTAATTTCACTGATTTGGCCTTTGGGTAGCTGAAAGATGAACCACAAAGCAAGCTATTCCCTTAAAATAGAAATATTGTGTACTGTGTGTAGCTCAGGCTACTGAGTAACTATCTTCAATTTCCACCTGAATGTGTAGATGCTATGGATCCAAGGAAGCTCCAAGTTTAAATTGACAGGTATTGCACTTGCCTCTCATACTCCGGAGAGTCCATAGAGTCCATATATATGTGCAGTCACGTTCGGCACTTTACTTGAATAATTGACATATGTGAGATGCAATCCGATTAATTCTCAATGCGATTAATTGATCAAGAGTGCATCTCTTGCATGGAAGCGGAGCATGATCGAATGATTGTCACCATATGTGCATACCCATGTCAATTTTATCAACATAAATGTTGTCATATAGAGACGTCATTCCCACCTGTCAATCCCACCTGTCGTGTATGCATCCGGTCTTTGTCCAGAATGGACTGTTCTACTTCGCTTCGATACTATGACATGGATCGGCGAAGGAAGTCTTCTGACTGGTATTGCAATTGGACACTGTTACTCCGGAGAGTCCATGTGTACTTGTGTAGTGTGCACGATACAAACTCAGTCAAAACTTTGGAAGCGCAGCATGCACGAAAGATTGTCACAAATTGTATCCCTCACTCTCCTCCGACGTATATATAGACGTAAAGAAATTAATGTTGTCAGAGAATTACAAGTACACAACATGCATGACCCATCTCCAGTCTCCACTGACGGTGGAATTGCATGAACAGCTGGGACACCAGCTAGCTCGAGAGCTCGAGTCTCCTTAACTTTATTGATTAGTTCACATTCATTGACATCACTTCATGAACTGGGATGTTCCCTCCCGAGATTGTCACCTCGCTAGAGGAGCAGGCTCTTCCCATTCCACAAGTAAGTAAGTACGTAGTAATCTCTACGTACGTAGCTCCCATGAAATGGAGATACCTGGGTCAGAGGCTCGCTAGCTAAACAATTAATCAACAGTGACGAACAGGGTCGCAGTGACCGGCCGGAGTATCGCCGATACACACCATGTCGAAATCTGCCACGTAACCCGACTTGCCGTTGGGAACCGCGACGGTACCCTTCAGCCACCAGGAGTCCGGTCCAATGGTCGAGCTTTGAAGTCGGCACTCCACGACCAGGTAGGTTTGCGCCGGCAGCTTGGTAAACAGAAATTGCCCCGTCCCGGCCTGCTCCTGCAGCTTCGTCTCTCTGAGAGTGTGGCCGAGCACGGCTCCTTGGGCAAGGTCGGCGAAGCACATGCTGGCCACCAGCACCGCCACCACGAACACCAGCGAAAGCTTCCTGCACACACACRGTAATGTGGGATCACAGCTTAGTACTTAATATCGAACCATGCACTCGTATTCGTTATTACTGTCCGACAATTGCAAGAAGAACATCACCGTAAGTGAATGTCAACACCAGAGTGAATGAATAGAACTGAAGACGCTGTGAAGACACAGATAGCAAAGACTGCCCTCGTTGCCTCTTTGTACGTAGAAATGGAATCTAGCTAGCTATGACACGTTCAAAGTAAACTGAACTAGTTGCACTGAGAGAAGGTAGCCAATCGCTTCACGCTCGCACAATCTCTCAATGTCAATGATTGTTTAAGAAGATCGCAAACCAGACTAGCTAGCCGTCTCCAGATGCAATTACCGTAATGCTGAATGGAATAGTGTCTGACATCAGTAACTGGGAAACCGAAACAAGAAACGGACTGGTTGTGACTTGCAAGATACTGAGAAAGATGGATCGGAGTACAACCTTGCCGTCTCCATCGGGTACACCTGCCTGTGTCTCGTTCTCTCAAATTGATTGGAAATTAACCTGTGCGCAACACAAACACCACCAGGCAGCACGTGAGTCTCCTGATGGGGGGATTCTTCTCAGTGAGTATACAAGCGAAATGAAACAGTCGATCATGCACAACGGAACACAGGCCGGCCAGGGGCCGGTCTGAGAAGTTAGAGATGTGAGAGAATGACGAGTTGCAATTTCTCGAAACTAAGAGCTAGCCTGGAACTTAAGAGAACAATCAAGAAAGCCACCCCATTTGCATTGGCAATGCAAGTATGTCGATCCGAACTGGAAGCGGTCGATCGGAAGGAGCAAGCTAGCAACACATGCAGCTAGCAGCGATCGAATGAAATGCATGAGCACGCAACTCGATCGATCTGCACACGTTAGAAGTACTTCGGGGTCAGAGCACCAATATAATTGCAGAATGAGCCTGGAAGCAGCAAGGTGCATACCTGGGAAGATCGACCTCGAATGGAAGCAAAGCGGCGATCGCTGATGCTGGAGGAGCGAGCAGCGAGCGAGCAGGAAAGGGAAGCCAGAGTAGCGACACTGAGGGTGGGTCGAGCGAGGAGGCTGCTTATATACTGCTCCCCCACTCGGACGAAAGTGGCTTCAGTTGGCAAGTTCTCGTGCATCCAAGCTGAAGGCGCCCATACTTGCGCCGCCCGGGGACCCKGGTGGACTGGAGGCAGAGACCTCCGGAAGCATGGAACACTTTGTACTACCTTACCTGTTATTAATTAGTTAGCTGTTCTGCACAGCGAGAGACTAGTTAGGTAACCATTTGGGCCGGGAAGAACTGATCACCTGGCTACGCCACTTGGGAAAACCCTGAAGTTTTTAATTTTCCACCCACTGCAGAATTTGCAAATTCCAAATTCATATTTGCAAGCAAAGGCCCAAATTAACTAGGAGCCAAATAGGGGGCTTTTTATTTTACTTGCACTCCTGGAATGACTTGGAGTGGCCGGGCGATGGGATCAATTCACCTTGACCCTTCTTTTCTTTTTTGGCTTCCTTCAGTTGTCAACTGTAGGTACCTGTGTTTACCAATGTTGTACCCAACATGAATTCACCTGTTAGTAATTATTTTTTGCTTCCTTCACTTGTCAATCGTAGTTACCGGCAGTGTTTACTGTTTACCAGTGTTGTGCCCCAAGTGTACGGTGCCTTTTGCATCCTTCAAATGCAGTGAGAGGGCGTTTGGTGAGAGCTTGTTCCGGAAGAGCATGTTCTTCAATCGTGACCCTACCATGGGGTTGGAGGCCCACCACATTTAATTGTTTTTAGTGYCATTGAAACCTTAAAACACAACTCTCCCTAGTATCAATGTATTATGGATAAGATTATAGATTACTGTTTCTCCAAGATTTTAGAAGGACAAAGGGTGGGGAGCTCACCTCGGGTCCACTTAGTGTGCTATATATACAATGTTATAAAATCATCAATGTGGGAGTTCTCACTCTCTTGATTGAAAATAATCACAATTGATGTATATGAATTTGGACATATGAAGGCCATTTTTTTCATTTCAAAAGTGGATTTTGTCCAATAAAGTATACCTCTACAAAATCAAACTCCATAGTAGAGTGAATGAGTGATTGCAAGAAATACTTGCTAATTTTGTTGTGTTTTTAGAATATTCATGCTTAGTTCTTAGAATACTTTAAATTAGAAAATTAGAAAAATAGTTAAATTAAAAAACATCCAAAAATACATGCAATGCAAACACCTATAAGAAGATTGTACCCTAAGAAGATAAAACATATAAAAGTTCTCTAAATGAGCAAATAAAAAGTGAAAAATCTCAAAAAATTAGAAATCTTGAATTCTTGATGTTTTAAATTTTAATTTGCAAAAAAATAAAAACGTTAAATTTTTTTAAAGAATAGGACAATTGCAACTTCCATATATCACATACAATTAATAAATATTTAAAAAACTCCTTTGAATAATGGTTGGAAGTGTACTAGTAGACCATCTTCTTCAAAATAACATTTTCCAAATTGGTTTTTTAGGGAACTAACTTTAGTACTACCACCTCCCAATAATTGGCAAGGGTGGAAAAAATTGGGGTCTGTATTTAAATAGTAAAAAAGGTTTGAAAAATGCAAGAAAATTTATCCCTTATTTCAATGGATTTGAATTAGTGAAGCAGAGGGACCAAAGCAAAAATAAAATATTAATTATCAAAGTGGATTAGATTATTCAACAACCAAAAAAAGTAACAACCTCTCTTGGAGGGTTATAGTCTTAGTACCCTGTATTTAATTGCATTAAAGAATATTTAAAAACTTTCAACTACTATTTATAGAAAAGGTCATCCAAAATTTCTCACAACCATCAAAGGATGTGAAATGACAAAATGATGGTAGCAAGATTTAGTTGAGATGAAGATTTTAGATTAGAGCATTTTTAAGTTAAAGCGACTCCAAAAGCCTTAGAACTAGGATTGCATTTTTAATGCACATTGTTCCACTCAAGGTTCTACAAAAAAAAAATTCACCAAAATGATCATTTCAAAACATATATGTACAAACATAAAATGCCTTTTTGGAAGTGGATTAAGTTAAAAACAAATAGGAAATATATATAGCAAACACTATTATGGGCTTTTTAGTGGCACCTATTAATTTTCTATAGCAAAGGCATGCTTTTGAAAAAAATTCATTTTCATTTTAGAACTTTTCTCTCTTGCAATTGCTTATGTCTAAAACAAGATAGAATTTTACTCCACCTTAGTTAAAGAAACAGATTAAATTAGTGATAGAAAGAAGCTTGCTAGGTATACAAATGTTACTAATGTGAGCTTTTATGTGAAAAAGTGAATGAATATGAAGCTCCAATTTTCATATTTGCAAATCAGCCTATAGCCTTTGCTGACAATTTAACTATGGCAAGTTGGTTGGAAGCAAATTTAAACTCTCCTACCATTCAATGTAGATTCATAGAGAATGAATGTGAGCTATAATTAAAATCTCAACATACCCCTATTATATTCAAAATTCTATGTCCAAAAATACGTCACAATAATGCATACTTTGACATTTTAATTTGTAAAAATTAAGAAAAATAATGTAAGAAGAAATTTAAAAATCTCATTTGTAAAGACTTGATGGTGATGAGATTTGACCAAAAAACAAGGTCATAACCATTTTTATTGTTTACAAGTGCACGTGCAGAAAAGGCCTATTTGTACTTTGGCACAAACGTGAAGGACACAGAATAGTGTATTTTTAGATGTCTTTTAATAGAAACATGTACGCCTACTATAAGAAAAAACAAGACGTGTGGGCCCTAGAGAACGAAGTTCTCTCGTCACGTTTTCCTTGTTGGGAGCGTAAGCGTTCCCTGACGGGGCCTACAAAAATTCATCCTAAAATCATGAGTTTAAAAAAAAGTGTATTCAAAATCCTAAATCCAAAAATTTGACAAATTAACCCTTAAAGTCCCAAGTGTCCCCTCGGGGGACACTTCGGATTTCGGGCAGGCTTGTGTGATCTCAATTTTTGACAAAATTCTTTAAAAATCCTTTTGATGATAGAAAACCACATTAGCTTTTTGAAAATATAATTTTTGTCTCAATCGGTGTCCGAGGGCAAAAGTTATGCCATACTATGCATAAATTTCAGGTCGTCGGGCAGAAAGAAAGAATCACAAAAATATGATTTTTTTTATTTTTCATTTTTTTCTCAAAGATTATGTTTTTATGTACATCTGAAGCTTTGATTCATTCTATTTGGCCTAATAATGAGAAAGTTATGGACAATCTTGTTTTTCGGGCAATGTAAGCATCTTCTTGAAAAAATAACTTATAGGACTTATTTCTAAATGAAATTTCAAAAAAATTTTGAGAAAAATTGTTGAACAAGATTAAGTTTACTTGCCAAAACAATCTCACCATTGGGATTATTGTGCTTCACTCCCACCTTAGAGCTATTAAGTATTTAGTTTCTTTTCCAATCTTGGACCTTTTTTCTACGTATCAATTTTTTAATGATTGAATATCAAGTGTGTTTTTCTTGAATTTTTTTCTTCTAATCCTCAAATTGAATCTTGACAACATAAAATTTTAATTTCAAACTCAGTAGAGCAAAAACATTTGATTAGGAAGCTCCAAAGCCAAACAATCTACTAATAAAATGTATAAAAAAGATTGATTTTTTCACTTTAAACGCAGATATCTTACAATCTATGCAATCAAAGTTCATGAAAATTTTCATACACATTTATGTACTAGTCTAGTGCAAGATCCTATGGTTAGATATGCAAAAAATTGAAAATTTTGAAAGCTTTGCACCTTACATTAGAAAAGGCAGTTTTGAATGGATTTTGAGAGGAAAAAGGCCTTGGGACTTTAGGGGTTAAAAACATTGACTTTTGAATATAAAATGACTTTTTATTTATTTTGAAATATAAAGAATACAATTTCAATCACAACATTTAGAAATAATTTTTTTGTTTTTTGCATTGGATTCATTATTCAAAAATCATAGCAAAAGACAAGAGAGCATGTTGCAAAAGTGTACACAAAATGCTTGGTGTTTCTTGCAATGACCTCTAGATGAATGCGGAAAACAACAACTTCAACTACTTGGCAATTTTCCAATACTTTGGTCAATCACATTAGCTTTATTGTTGGAATCAAATAAACGTGTTAGACTCTTTAAACCATGTTGAATTGGTCAAAGATGTACAACAATGACGAGACCCACTTTGAAAGACCGCAAGCCATATTACCAAACGTGAAGTTTAAATGTATAATTCACCTGTTGAAAAGGTTGGAATCCCAAGGCATCATTACACAATTGCACATCTTTTGTGAATGAAATCAAGGGATTTATCCTTTAGTGTCCAAGTGACCACCATTTGGTCACTCATCCTTGAAAAGAGCATGGTAAATGATAAATGAAACTAAAGTTTGCATCAAATTCAAATGAAACATTTTGAGCATTTTACTTCCACCATCGAGGTATTTGTATTTTGAGTATGGAATTTTTATAGTACATGTCTAAGCATTGTCCACTATGCCTTCTAAGAAATGGAAAAATCTTGAGTTTTGATTGACTTCTAATTAATCTAAATATCAACTTAAGACAATGCAATCTCCAAAATGAAAAATTTTGGTCAATTTTGGTCAATATGGCCAAAACTTTGGACCTCTCTTTAAAATTCAATCAAATCTAGATTTTAAATTACCCTAAGTCCTACATCTTTGTGTGCCCTTTCAAGACARTAACAATGTAAAATACAACCTAGTTTGACTTTTCTACCAAAAGTTACATTTGGGGGAAGTCTTATCTCTAAAATTGTCCTATCAATCTTCATCCATCAACTCCTATTGTTCTCTTGATCCAAATTCACCTCCAATTTTGAGTTTTGGTTTCAAATTAATTCTAAGTTGAAAGGTTCATTTGCATTGGAACGGTGATGGTATTTTCATCCAAATTTAAACTTGTCCAAGACCAAAGTTAATTTATTCTCTCTTCTTTGTTTTTATTCTATTTCTTTATGTGTAAATTAGTTATGGAATCTTCTAAACATTTTTTAAGTGATTCAAAGTTCAAATTGTTCCTTAGTTGTCTTCAAAAAGTTCTCATAGTCCTTTTACTTTCTGCTTTCTACTTAGAATTTTTAGTCTAAGATTATTATTTTTAAAATTGAAATATTTTGGTCTAAAAGCCTAAAATTATCTCTATAGAATATTAGGACATCAAAATTTTGTACTTTCCTATCAAAAATTACAAATGGATGAAGTTTGGCGGCTAATTGGCACCCTTAAACGTCATCCAACAAATTCTATTGACCTACAATCTTAAATCATTTTTTTCTTTCAAGTTTTGAACTCTAAATTTCATGAAATTTCAAGATTTCTTGTTGACTTTACTTGGATGATTTTTACTAATTTTCATCCTAAATTAATTTTTTGCTTAATGATCTTCATCCATGCATGTCTTTTAACTCTTTTTCTTTTTTTTCTTTTTTTTCATTTTTAACTTTTTTTTTAAACATTTAACTTCTAACCAAAATCAAGACTCCGACGGAAAAAAATGACTAAGAAAAAGGTAACTTAGGCACATACCTCTAGTTTTGTTAATACCATGGTACCAAATGTTCTACCATCATTGTTTATCACCATTTTTATATTTTTGTAGTATTTATCTTGTTCCATTTAGTTGTTTGTTTCTTGAATTTAGCACATTGTTTATATAATAGTTACAACCGAATATGGGAGTTGTAACAAATTCAACTTCATTACATGAAAAAGTGATGATTTCTTTAAGTGAGTTTTTAAGTATAGTCCTAGACATAAGATTATCAGTAATGACTAATGATCCTTAACGAGATTTTTAGTAAAAATTTACTAAAAATACATTTCGCTATTATTTTAAATGTTTTCTATTTATTTTTTACCATATTTGAAAGCCAACCTATCAATTTCTAATTGCCCAATTGCTTCCTAGTTATCTACATAATCAAACAAAAGGTGATGACATASGCTTCATCAACTCTTGAGTTCTAAGTCTTGGCATCACAAACGTAGATTGTTTTTAGGTTTGTGGCTTTTTCTTCTATCCCTAACTTTGTTTAAGGGATTCAACTTCTTCCTTTAAGTAATAGGCTCTCACTCTCCTCAAAGTTGTAGCTATGAYTCTACATAGTGGGCACCCACACAATGACCTACAATTACTACAACAACCAAATTTTGTTTTTTAGCATACTAAATTAGAAAATAAGTAGATTGAAAGACAGTGGGATTTTTCAATACTGGTTTGGCCCAAATTGGTCATCAACCCCTAAAAGACCAAGGCCATTTTTTTATATTAAAAGTTAAAATCCACTTGAAACTATCATTTTTGCTACATTCATCCAAGAAAAAAAAAAAAAATAAAGATTATAAACATACGATCTTGTATTTAACTTATTTGAAATCATGTGGTAAAAAATTCATTAGGTTTGACCATATTGATTGAATGATATGAGTATCCAAGGTTGAAAGAAAAAGTTTATTTCAACTTTGGTATGCAATTTCAGATCACTTTGACTAGCATTTGTGGAAGTTTACAATACAGACTTTGAATTAAAAACATTTCTTTTGAAAAATTGAGTTGAGAGTCTACTGAAAAAAATTCAAATACAAACACTTTATTTTCATTCTTTAAAAAATTGTTAAGTAGAAGTAGGTCCAAAATTGAAAGAAGTCATTGATAGCTCTAAGAAAGAATTGAAATTCAATATTTCCAATGGTGAGATAGTCTTAGCAAGCAAACTTAACTGTGTCCAACAATTTTTTTGAAAATTTGTAAAAAATTGCATTAAAAAACAAATCCTACAAGCTATTTTTTCAAAACAATGTTTAGATTGTCCTTAACTTTCTCATTACTTGTCCAAATAGAACAAATCAAAGCTTCTTATATAGAAAATAATAATAATAATTATGGAAAAAATATTTTTAAGTTTAATTTGACTATTTGTAATTGGAGGGGGGGGGGGCTGCTTGATAAATTTTGTTCTAGTTTTTTGAGATATAACTTTTACTCTTAGGCACCAATTGAAATAACAATTATATTCCCAAGAAAAATAATCAGGTTTTCTATCTTATGAACATGTTTCAAAAAGTTTCACCAAAAATTGAGTTCATAGAAACCTACCCAAAATCCATTTTGTCCTCAGCAAGGACAATGATCCCAAATTAAACATTAAGTCCAAAATCTTTGATGTAAGTTTGAAATCATGGAGGCTAAAATCACAAAATATTAGGCTAGCAAAGAAAGGCCACCAATCAACATTGGATATCATTTCTTTTAGCAATGGGTATGCCTAGGACCTACGCACCATATAGTAGAAATTAGATAGTCAACTATGGCAGTGCATTGTGCCTATTGCCTAGATTATAATGCTCATCCTTTGAACTTTCTAAAATTCTCAAAAGTTTGAGAATGTGACTAGATTCTCTTAAAACTCCCACATAGTTTTGTAAATCTAATACTAAATCTAATGTAAGAAATTACACACCATTTTTTTATCTATTGTAACAACTTCTTTGATACTAATTATGTTTCACCATAGGTTGCTCAATCTATGCAAATATGGGGTCATGACCTAGATTTACCTAAGCCTCAAAATGCATGATTGTCAGTTTTGAAGCACATGCCTTTACCTATGTTGGTATGCAAATGCAATTGACTGCTAATAAAAACAAAACCTAGGCATAGAAAGAAATTAGTTCACTTAGTTGAAGTCCAAAGAATGAAGAAATATCTATGAATGGAAAATGAAAATTAAATGAAAAATATGCAAACCCACTATCAATTCTATTGACTTGCATTGCAAAAAACGATCACAAAAACATGGTTGTTAGGCTAAACATGGCAACATGACATCAAGTATGATGCATCAAACTCATCATAGTCTGTCACATGAGAATATTTATAGAAAATATTCAAAATATTTTCAAGCATTCTTATATTATTTTAGGTTACTGAGGAAAAATTAAAGAAGGTAATCTAATATACTAGACACATGTCCAAGACAACATGTGACGCAATAATACAGTGCTATGTACAAAAATGCTATCCTAAAATGAAGGTATAAGATTAAAATTGAAGTTTTGGATTATAATTTAGAAACAAATTTAAAATTAAAGTTCTTGAAAACCCTACAAATCTAATGATTGATTTCAAAATTGAATTTAAAATTAGAATTTGGATGGAAAGGCCATTTACTATCTATGGATGAAGTTCTAAAGTAAGGATTAAAAAGTCCAACCAAAAGATCCAGAAAAATTTAGAAAATATCACCAACATTTTTCTTTTATATATATATAATATAAATATAAATATGAGATTTGGATCAAATCTCAAGAAGTTATCCTCGATGATGTTAAGAACTGAAGAGGCCGTGTTTAAGATGAAAAATCATAAAACAATCCTTAAGTGGTAAAGAATTTTAGGAACCTTGGCTCAGAAGACTAATAGTTGATTTTGGAATTCACTTTATTCAAGCTTAAGTAATATTTATACAAAGACTCCACAAAATATCTATAGATGAAGCCTTTTAGCAATAAAAGTCATCCAAATTCTTAAGTTTAGAAACTTTTGATACGAGTGATTGCAAAAAACACTGCATATTTTTGTCTCAAAAACGCATTTTTTTCCTTTTTTGCCACAGAACTAGCAGTATTAAGTTGTATTACCAAAACTACGTAGTAGCGGCATGCCTATAAATTTAAACCATTGATTTTGGGCGCCTGCAAATCTACATTATCAATTTAATACTATGCAGTATTGGGTGATTGCAAGAAACACTTGTCTTTTTTTTTGTCCCCTTGGACAGTTGGTTTTTTGCTCATAACTTTTGCATTCTTTGTCCATTTAGGATGAACCTTGAAATGAAGGTACATGTGGTAGTTGCAAACATTGCGTAATTTTTTCAAATTTTTTCAAATTAATTTACTATTTTTAATCTTCCCCCAATTGGGTGTCTACCTTGGCCATTTTGGAGGATTTTAGTCCTACTTTTGACCCAAAAATGTGAATTAGAAGCCGCAAATTGGATATGTTGGAGGTCTATAAACATTGAAAGGACTCATGATGAGTTTTTATGAAAACAGCAATATGCTGATTGCACATATGGGGTCAAAGACTCAAAGTGACCTTCCTTTGCGCAAAGGCTATGAAGAGGGAAAAAATTTCCTATATAATTTTTTTAGTGCAATGCAAGCGCAATCTTCTCTAGCAAAATGTTTTTTTTTTTTAAAATTTTTAAAATTTTTTTTTTAAAATATTAAAAATGAAAAGGTCCACATACCCCATTTTTGCTATTTTCTGCTTCCAGTGGCTTCTGTAGTAGTCCATAGCACTCTATAGTACTACATAGTACTGTATAGTATTAAATCAACGGCGTAGATCTGCAAGCGCCCAAAATCAGCGGTGTACATTGATAGGAGCGCTATTGACACATAGTTCTAGTAGTACGATTGAGTATAGCTAGTACTGTGGCCAAAAATTGCATTTTTGAGACAAAAACATGAAAAGTTTCTTGCAATCACGTTACTATGTAAGAGATTAATATGTTGCGGAGTACTACAGAACTACAAAAGCCACTGGGAGCAAATAATAGCAGGAAAGGGGTTTGTGGACCTTTTTATTTTTTATAATTAAAAAAAATTTAAAAAAAATTTAAAAGACATTTCTTGCTAGAATAAATTGCGCTTGCATTGCACCAAAGAATTCATGTAGGAAATGTTTCCCCTCTTTGTAGCCATTGCGTAAAGGAAGGTCACTTTGATCTCGACATGTTGAAACCGATATTTTTCTATTTTCATGAAAACTCATTGTGAGTCCTTGGAATGCTAATAGACCTCCAATATGTCCAATTTGTGGCTTCTAATTTGCGTTTATGGGTCAAAAATAGGACTACAACTCCCCCACAATGGCCAAGGCAGACATCTAATGAGGGGTAGATTATAAATAGTAATCAAATTTTTAAAAATTTGAAAAACTTAAGCAATGTTTGCAACTACTACAAGTACTTTCATTCCAAGTTTCATGCCAAAAGCAAAAAGACACTCGTCTGAGGAAAAAGGGGACAAAAACAGGACAAGTGTTTCTTGCAATCGCCTACAGAAAGGTCCAATAAAATAATTGTATTATTACCAAAKTTGCAAAGAAATCTCTAGTACTTTGGACTTTGTATAGTTGAAATTAAACTATCAAATACTACACATCTTAGTAACCATTGATGTCTAGATTGTCTTGCTCTAGTCTAGACATTTAGACCCTAAATCCAAGCACTAAATTATCAATACATGTATAATAGTTTTTTTCCATTTTTCCACAATTTTAAAGGATGATCTTGGATTTCTACCACAACACATTAGAGGATTATTAAGGCTTGCATTAGCATTAACCCCTAYATGGTTTTGACTATGTTTTCACCAAAAATGCTCCGAAACTGCCAATCTAATAAAAGTACCAAATTTTAGAAAAAACAAACATATTTTGACACATGTAACCGTAGGATCCTATAGTATACTGGTTCAAAAAGATATGGAAAAAATTTCAGAATTTTTCACCATGTAGATTGCAAGATATTAGCGTTTGAATTGACAAAAATCATTTTTTTGGCCCTGCAAAAAAACGGGCAGCTGCACTTCAGAAGGTCACATTTGTATAAAAAAATGTCTAAAATGATGGTTACTCTTTGGATTCATTCTTCGAGGCAATTTGGTTATATGCTTGAAAATTTTCAAATCATTTGGAATTGTACAAAATACAGGAAACAAATAGTAAGTAGAAAAAAGTAGAAAATGTCTCAATATACTTAATTGTAAACAATTTATTTATGGAATTGAAAAATGCCAATCCCAATGGTTGAAATGTTGTAATAAAAAGTTTACACCTACTTTTTTTGTTTTTAACCAAAATTTTAGAAATTGAGTTAAATAATGAATTCCAAACTTTATTGTAGAGGTTAGATTCTACGACTACCGGTAAACTATCCCGAACTAAAACTCCTCATAACTTTTTGACTTGATGATCAAAATAGAATGATTCAAAGCTTTCCACTTAGATATAAATCTAAAGAACCAATTTCAAATTTTTATTTTTTAAAATAGTAAATTATAAAAAATGTTCTTTTTGTTGCTCGGGTTGCCCGTTGAGCAATGAAAACAATATATGTGACTAGAGTCTAACTTGCACATATGCACTCTTCATGCTACATATTCTTTAAGCTTTTAAAACTCACAATGATTGCAAAAAAGTTGAAAGTAGTTTGTTTCACTTGTTTGGTCAAGGCAATTGAGATTTTTGCCATAATTTTGCTCTACARTTTTATAAGACTCAAGATTTATAAGTTTACTATTCATAAATGACTATTTTAAATCTTTGAAAATATTTTCAAATATTTCAACAAAGTTTTCCACTTTAGAAATAGCCTTCATCTTATTGTTACATTGCCAATAAAAGGGTGTTATATTGAATTTGAAGTTTGAAAAAAAAATTCAATTTGAACATTTAGACCTAAAACTATCCTTTAGAACGACAACACATCATCTTTGTAGGTTTGTGTACTGGCATTTACTGTCACTTTTTGATACATTGTGATACCAAWRYACCAAAAAGTTTCAAATTGGATTATTTTTCATAACGCCTCCAATTCATTTTATTTGYGYGGGGTTATGAAAAATAATTTCATCTGAAAATAACCTGAAAATCCCAGTACCCCCCTCAATCTTATATTTTTCAAAACAAACTTGTTTGACAATCGATATGGGTTAATTGGTTTTTGTATTCATTTCTATATTTTTATATATATTGTATATATAACATATTCATACCACATCCCAATATTCGTATTCCAAAATCTGTATCAACGATAGAGAAGGGGGGGGGGGTAATTTCTAAGAAAAAAATCAATGGCCTGTGATTTTTTTGAGAGAGGGGGGGGGGCAAATGCAAAGTAGGAGGTGATAGACTCTTTTGGGCACATTGTAATGCCCAAGATTATAAAGTGGACCTGAAGTTGGCTGGTTTCAAGCAACAACTTCACGAGCTGTTAGTCTCCTATTCTTTAAGAATCAATTGGAGGAATTTTTCAATTCGTAAAACGATACTTTTTATGCCATATAGAAAGTTCACAAAGTAAGCTTCTTTCTGCTTGATTTTTGAAACATGTAAAAAATGATTTTGGTGGATTCTTTGGTGAATGGCCAATTGCCCATCTCCATAAAGTTTTTGAAAATGGACAATTTTTTTCTTTTAAAAAAAAATTATTTTCCTATTTTTTTCTAATTTAAACATCAATGTATGTATTTTCTTGTGGTTTGGACTTTGGAACTTTTCTAGTTCTCCTACTCAGAAACATTTTCTATCAAATTTTTTCCTAGGGTAGCTTCTTCTTAAAGATATATGTATTAGTCATATTTTTTTAATTTGAGAAAAAAAATTCTAATTTTAAAGTACGCCCCAAAAAATCAGCCAAACGCAACAAATAGTACAAGTGTTTCTTGCATTCACCCTTCTTGTAAAATTTTGCTAAAAATACATGTATTTCTAGTAAAATTTTACTAAAAGCACACCTTTCAGGTGATTACTTGTAGGCCTATAGTCCTATACTACTAAGATTAAGCTTAAATCATCCCTTTCTCTTGTAGTGATATTTGTTAGATTTGAGCCTTCCAAATCAATAAGTCATATTGATTTTGCAAAAATTGAAACTCTGAAAGCTACATCAAAGTTAGATTTTAGAGGCATCAATGTGTAATTGCAAGAAAGGATAGTACTATTTCCTGTCACAATGGAGGTATACTCTCTTATTGTCWGCTATAACTTTTGAAGCACAAGTCCAATGAACATGAAATTTTAATTAAAGATGTCTAAATTTGTGGTAATCAGACCCCTTATTTTTTAGAAATAAAAAAAAATTACTTTAGATTTAAAAACTATTTTTGTTCATTTGTCACACTTTGAGGTTTAAGGGTTTTCACTACGTTACGAGTCCCCAAATTCAATGGTTTGGAGATGAAACTTTCATGGTCTATTTGAATAGTAGTAAAGCATGTATCTACCAAACAAATTATGAAAATATGTTACTTCATGTCCACCACATGAGTGCAAGCAGCACTCCCATTGCATGCCATTTTTGAACATTGAGGTGGTTCTTAGATTATTTTTTTTGTAAAATCTCATCACCATCAACTCTTCCCAAATGGCCAATTTTTAATTTTAAAAAAACGGATTTTCCTATTTTTACAAAATTAAAATGTGAAATTATAGACTTATAGTGACAACAACTAGTTTCATGAGATTTTGCACTTTTCTAGTTCTCCTACTTGGAGAATTTTTCTATGGTTTTCCTTCTTAGGGTACCTTCATCGTAAAGTTGTATACATAAAACATATTTTTTATTATTTTAAAAAAAAATTCTACTTTTAAAGTACTAGGTCATTGCAAGAAAGACCAACCGGTTTCTGTAGCGTTTTGCATAGTACTCATGATTTTTCGGGAGTACTGTATAATTAGAAAAAAAATTAGAAAAAAAATTAGAAATTTAAAAAAAAAATATGTTTCATGCATATTCCTTCAGGAAGAAGATACCTTAGGAAAGAAAAGTATAGAAAAATTCTCTAAGTAGGAGAATTAGAAAAATGGAAAATCTCATGGAAATAGGTACTTTGATGTTTTAATTAAAAAAAGTAGGGAAAACAATTTTTTTTTAAAACTAAAAATTGGAAATTTGGGAAGACTTCATGGTGAAGAGATTTCACTAAAATAATGATCTTAAAACCATCTTGTTTGTTTAGAAGTGCGCGCGCAAGGGATCCTTGTTCGCACCAATGAAGGTTTTCATAACTATTACAAACTTTGGATAAATTTTTTGTTTTTAGTTTCAAAACCTTTTTAATATTAAAAAATAGACCCCAAATTTTGTCACTTTTGCCAATTATTGGGAGGCGGTAGTACTAAAAGTTGATTCCCTAAGAAACCAATTTGGTGAATCATTTTTGAAAAAGATGGTCTATTAGTACACTTCCAACTATTATTCAAAGGATTTTTTAAAATACTTATTAATTGTATGTAGAATATGGAGGTTGCAATTGTTTTGTTCTTTAGAAAAAATTTACTATTTTTATTTTTTGGAAAATCAAAACATCAAGATTTCTATTTTCTATTTTTCTTGAGATTTTTCACTTTTCAATTTGCCCATTTAATGAATTTTTCTATGTTTTATCTTCTTATGGTACAATCTTCTTATAGGTGTTTGCATTGCGGCATTGCCTGTATTTTTGGGTTTTTATAAAAAACTATGGAATTTAATTTTGTAGCACTTGGTATATGTTATTAGTTAAGATCCGCTTTTGAAATGGAAAAAATGGTCTTCATATGTCCAAATTCATACATCAATTGTGATTATTTTCAATCAAAAAGGTGAGAACTCTGATATTGATGATTTTATAACATTGTACATATAGCACACCAAATGGACTCAAGGTCTGAAGGTCAGCTCTCCACCCTTTGTCCTTGAGTTCTAAAATCTTGAGAAAATGGTTAGCCATAATCTTCTCCATGATACATTGATATTACAATAAGGTAGGAGGTCTTAAAATGGAGCGGGTTCTAAAATGGAATAGGCTGTGGAGGTACATTTTGCACTCTCCAATGTACAAGGAGTCTACTTTTGAGGAGGTGGTCTGTTTGAGAGCCCATTGAAATGCACTTTTCTACAACTTCAAAAATTCATAACTAATTCCTCAAAGCTCCAAAAAACATAAAACCACTTGGGTTAGATTCCAATCCCACTTGTCTTTCAAGGAAAATTTGCTTAAAATTAATAAAATTATTTCAAGGAATTCCACCGTGCCAAAATTCAGCTTCAGCCCTTACATGGGCCATTTATGGACCTCCTACCTTCGGGAGAGTTGTCTTTAAGGTTTTAGTGGCACTAAGAAAAGGTGGGGCTCCAACCTGTATGGTACGCTCATGATTGATGAACATGCTTCGCGGAACAAGCTTTCACCAAACGCCCTCTCACTGCATTTAAACGATGCAAAATGGACCTGTACATGTCGGGCACAACACTGGTAATTAGTGGTAAACACTGCCGGTAACTACAATTGACAACTGCAGGAAGCAAAAAAGGTTAATTAAGCTTCGTCTGTCTGTCTCTGTGCAGAASGAACGAGCGAGCTAACTAATTAATAACAGGTACTAGTACAAAGTGTTCCACCCTTCTGGAGACCCCGCCCCCAGTCCACCCGGGTCCCCGGGCGGCGCCAGCCTTCAGTTTGGATGCACGAGAACTTGCCAGCTGAAGCCACTTTCGTCTGAGTGGGTGAGCAGTATATAACCAGCCTCCTCGCTCAGCCCTCAGTGTCACTACTCTGGCTTCCCTTTCATTCCTGTTCGCTCGTCGCTCCTCCAGCATCAGCGATCGCCCCTTTGCTTCCATTCGAGGTCGATCTTCCCAGGCATGCACCTTAGTTGCTGCTTCCCAGCTCATTCTGCAATTCTATTGGTGCTCTGACCCCGAAGTTCTGTAACGTGTACAGACTCGATAGATCGATCGAGTTGCGTGCTGATGCATTTCATTCGATCGCTGCTAGCTGCATGTGTTGGTAGCTTGTTCGTTTCGATCGATCGCTTCCAGTCCAGTTACAATAGCTTCGATATTCAATGCAATTGGGGTGGCTTCCTTGTCCTCTTAAGTTCCAGGCTCTTTCGAGAAATTGCAACTCGTCATTCTCACATCTCTAACTTCTCAGACCGRCCCCTGGCCGGCCTGTGTTCCGTTGTGCATGATCGACTGTTTCATTTCGCTTGTGTACTCAGAGAAGAATCCCCCCATCAGGAGTCTCACGTGCTTCTTGGTGGTGTTTTTGTTGTGCACTGCAGGTTTCCAATCAATCTGAGAGAACGAGACACAGGCAGGTATACCCGATGGCGACGGCAAGGTTGTACTCCGATCATCTTCTTCCCTGTCTTACAAGTTGCAACCAGTCCGTTTCTTGTTTTACGTACTTGGTTTCGTAGTCACTGATGTCATTATTCCATTCCATTCTGCACTACGAGAATTGTGATTGGAGTCGATTTGATCTGCTCACATTGATTGTACGTAGGAGCGTGAAGCGATTGGGTACCAATTCACAATGTTACAACTAATTTGTGTCATAGGTAGCTAGAGTCCACCTCCTCTGAAAGGCAACTTAACAAGGGCAATTACAGCTAAGTATCTGTGCCTAGCTTCGCAACGTGGTCAGAAATACGTAATTTTATTACGAGTCTTCAATTCATTCACGGCTGGTGTTCAATTCACGTTGGTGTTCTTCTTGTTGAAATTGTTCGTGAGTGCGAGTGTGCGGTTTAATACTGTATGCACTTAGCTGTGATCTGGCCCACTTGTAAATGTGCAGGAAGCTTTCGCTGATGTTTGTGGTGGCGGTGCTGGTGGCCAGCATCTGCTTAGCCGACGTTGCCCAAGGAACCGTGCAAGGCCGAACTCTGAGAGCGACTAAGATGCAGGAGCAGCCCGGGACGGGGGATTTCGTGTGGACCCAGCTGCAGGCTAATAGCATCCTTACCGTGGAATGTCGACTTGAAAGCTCGGTTATTGTACTGGACCCGTGGTGGCTGAAGGTTCACGTTGTTCCCAATGGCTCGGGTTATGTCGCAGATTTCGACGTGCAGTGCGCAGGCGATACTCCGGCCGGTCACTGCGATGCTGCTCCTCATTGTTGAGTAGCTATAGCTAGCCACCATGTAGTTCATGGAGATTACTAGAATGGGCCGAGCGTGCTCAGGTGACAATCTCGAGTTGGCAATCTCGACAGAGAACACCATGTGTGGATCCCAGTATATGAATGTATGTCACTGCGAATTAATAAATTAAAGAAGACTTGATCCTCTTAATTAGCTAACTAGAGTCTTAGTTGCAATTCCACCCTGGACATTGGTCATGTTGGTCGATGTTTGCCAGTTCTTCAAGAACTCTGTATGACAACATTTATGTTGATAAAAGTGACATGGATACGTACATAGTGTGACAATCATTCGAATGATCATGCTGCGCTTCCATGCAAGAGATGCAATGTATTGAGAATTAATCGTATTGCATATGTAAATTATACTACTAAAGTGCCTGTACATATATATGGACTCTCAGGAGTATCAGTTTCCAATTGCAATACCGGTCAAATTAAACTTGAGGCTTCCTTCGATCCATAGCATCTATACCTTCAGTTGGTAATTGGCTCCTTCCAACTCAGAAGTTGATTTTTTGATTTTTTTCCTCCAATAGGTTTGCATAATCTGAACATTYAAAATTCAAATTGTATGAAACTCTCTTACTAAAATGGCGACACTTGAAACTCTTCGATGATCAACTGACTGTCTAAGAGCCTACTCTAAAATAGAAAGTCAACTTTGAATCTAGATAATGGTCAAGTACAGTAACTTTCAAAAATTATTTCTAACAATCAAAAATTAAATGCCAGGTAATGATTTATTTATTGTTGGTACATTTGTTACCTTCCTCTTAATAAAGAAGAGACCACTTCGGGGGGTTCGAGCCATTTGGGCACTTRCAGGTAAAAATGAAAGCTAAAATCATACAAAACTGACAGACGTGAAGAGATGATGGTTAACCAATATCACCACCCTGGAAGACTGGAACCATCACGGTCTTCTGTACGTCTAAGTGAGACATCGGCAAATTCGAGGCCTCGCTGCTGGGGCGCCGCATTATGGAGTGATTGCTAGAACAACGTCCAGTCATAAACATGGTCGAGCTGAAACTTCTGCAGGAGGACGAACAGTTCCCGGAACAAGCTCAGCAGGTACGACTAATCAGGCTAATCGTGAAACCCCAGCCCCCGAGCGTGGTGCAAAAACTCTGTAAATTGGCTGGGAGATCCCCCACAGAGCTTCTCTACGCTCGTGTCCATCATCACTTTCATCGTTGTGCATGTACGGGTGCTGCCCGCTGTGGTCATGCCACTCACTCACTCAGGGCGAATTCCCACGTAGAAAGTACATGAGAACGTAGCTCAGAGACTCAATGTCATCTCATATTTAATAGTTTGGGGGGTAGGGGGTAGGGGGCTCAGAGACTCAAAGTCATCTCATATTTTATAGTTTGGGGTGTGTGGTGGTGGTGGTGTAGTTGCATACTGAAATATTATACCCTCCCCGGTATCACCCTCCCGGTCTCCCTAGTGATCCTGGAGTGCTCAAGCCCGCAGTGTCTGCTGATTCCGGCTCTGGGCCGATGTACTCGGACTTCGCCAAGCCAAAATCGATGATGAACACCTGGTTACCTASCTTGCCGGCCGCAGCCCGAGAGGAAATTCTCACGCTTCAAGTTGCGATGCACGAGACCTAGGGAGTGGACATACACCACGTGATCAATCATCTGGTAGCCAAGCATAATCACTGTCTTGAACGAGAATCGCTGTCTGCAAATGTTATAAAGGTGCAACAAGTTGGGCCCTAGCTAGTCGGTCCAGCACCATCACATTCTAGTCCTGCTCTTGGCCGAACCACCGCATGTTGGGCACACCCTTCCCGCACCACAGAATGTTGTACAACCAGGACTCGTGCAACAGATGCAAAGCGAGGTCCTTTCTTGTGTCCTCTAGCTTGATGCCCACGACCTCGTGGCTCCTGAGGTCTGAGCCCTGGTATACTTGGCACAATGCGCCACTGCCCACCATCCCTTCCAGGGCGTACTTGTTGCCAACAGTGCGTGGCTTCACGGGCGAGGAATCACTCAAGGATTTCTTATTAGTGATCAGTCCGGTTCCCTCCTGCTGCAATGAGCGGTACGGGACCTCCTTGCGCGACTGCCTCTGCGGTCCTCGCACACGACTGCCTCCAGAGCCCATGATGCATGGGCTCTGCTCAAGTCRAAAGAAACGACAAGCGAATTAATAATGTCACCTTACTCTCAAGTTCTCCAATAAAGTTTCAACATGCAAAGGCTTTAACGAACAAGTTCGGAATGCGTAGTTTCACATGAGACCCAAAAAAGAAACTAAACAAGAATGTTCTGCGCTTCTCAAATGTATTCTGACCTTACTTTCAAATTCTGGGATAGACCTGCAAGCAAACGTTGGAAATGCTTCACAGACTAAAACTGTGGGAAAGGGAGCGAAATTCCCCACGAGCTCAATAAGCACCGAAAAGAGCACCGGTCGGCGGTCAGGGGCGAGGGAGTGAGAGTGACAGATTGAGCACAGGAAACGGAATATGGTGTAATATTAAGGAAAAAGCAGAAGCCGGCATTGGAGGCAAAAAAGAGTGTAACAGGGGAGTGGACGCGATTTTTAGTATCGCTACCTCTCATCCTAAGTAGTATCGATTTCTTCGATCAACGCTGCTGCTGCTACCGCCAGGAACGCAGTTGGCAACCGGCGTATGAAACTCAGCGCCAGCCAKCCATTTTCTGCCACTAAACACAAAAAAGTGCTGCAGTTCCTGTACTGTACAGCCAGTGCGAGGCTGCGTTCCACTGGCCCAGAGCTCTGCAGCATCCTCACTGCACCGACATCTCTCGCCCCTCACCAACGGCCCCCAACCTGAGCAGTGTTGGAAGCGAAAATACTATTGGATGTCACAGACTCGGCCATTGAGAGCTCAYTCTARATTCACACYTRGGTTTAGAATTAGAAATATTTGGATATCTATGTATCTTTTTGCTTGAAGGGGGGGTACTTTCTCTGCAGCTAAACGATGTTACAGGAGCAACGTAGTGAACAACTTCAGTGAAATTATCAASAGAGCTGTCGAGAAGCCAACAGATGAGAAATCTATGCACACCAACTTCAACCATGAGAAAAAGTGAGATGCAACTACATCCTTGGTACCTTCCGAATTTAGTTCGGGCTAATTAGAAATCACTTATTGGCAGGCCAACCAACTTGTAATAGGCAGCTACGCAGCTTGTATCACAACTATCAATGGAGGCTCTTCCTAAGAATCTGTATTTGCCACTGATCTCGAATCTCGTTCAGTCATCATCGTCCGTGCTTTCTCCATCTCCATTTTCGTCTTCCTCATTCTCCTCGTCGTCTTCCTCTTCGTCTGCTTCATCAAATTCCAGAGATTGGTTTGCATTATATTGTTGTGACGGAGAGCGAAGGAGCGTTTTCCCTCGTCTAGGCTCCACGGCTTTCACGTGCMAAAGTGACACAGGAATTTCATCCCTCCCGCTGCCGCCTTCATCCACCTCAAAATCTGAGGAAGGTAAAGCAGGCCTCCTTCCCAACACACGGTCCATTTCTCCACCAAATGTACTGCCTGAATGCATTAATAGGCTCAGCTCTTCGCCAGACGGTCTTGCCACCACCTGCGGACCAAACCTAGAAAAGGATAATTCAGGGCGGAAATTTTTACAGAGTTCGGCTCCGGGCAACTCCTGTATCAAACGACATACTTCTGGATGGGACAGCCCAAACATTTCCGTTCCGCTTACAGTGACCTGAAAAGCCCCATACTTSATGTCAGCTCGTTCTAAACAATCGTGTTCCCAAAAGGAAACAGCAAAGGAYCTACAAGATCAACATAACTAACCTGAAGACTACTACACTAAAATAYAACAAGTTGATTCTAACTGACGTTGCAAATATTTCATCCCGACAARGGTTTTCTTTCCCCATAAAACAGCAGTAAATTCAACCAGCACTTGCATCAACAGCAATTGAATACGACTTCAAAGTCATACGAAGGAATGTAATGCCCAGTAAAACAAGTAGTGCACACGAGGCAAAAGGATTAACCGACAGAAGAACTAACCTTCTCACGTTCAATGCCCCGCACTYTGTTTACAGCAGCGCATACAACAACCCACGCACCAGAGGCAGAATCTCTTTCTATCAGAATACTAGGGTCATCTTCAGGAAATACACGAAATATAGGCCCTGGACCCCCAGTGTCAATGATAGTGCAAGTATAGATTGTCCGTCCGTTTGGATCAATCATACTCGCATGATCTCGGAGAGTTGTAAATCCGATAGGGAAGATATGGCGTTCAGTATGAAACCCTGGCCTATCTGGCTCGATTCTTCCCTGTTGAAACAAAATTTGCGAAATGATCAGCTGCAGGGAATTAGAGGTTCCCACGTTTGGTGAGGATTCTTTTATACAATAGTCAAAACCACATCAACTGTGAGGTCTGCGGTGATGCGGCAGAAATAATCTACCATGACCAACACATTCTAAGGCTGCTACAAAATGCTGATGGGCACATGGTAGAAGTCTTCGAAGACCCACCGGAACTTCAAAGAGCGGTAACTTACAAGATGTGCTAGCTTCAGACGATCAGTCAAAACAAGAGGCAAAATAGGTCTGCTCGAAGAATCCCGTGCGACTTCCACTGCACGGGCATACTTAAAACGCTTCACCTCCTTCGGTTCCTTCGGCTCCTTCACTTCAGGAGTGGCCTTCTTCCTCCGCGGTGGTTGCAGCACCTGAAGGTTCACAATATAAGAAACTTTCTTCTTTGAATTATTGAGTTGAAGTACTACTCTGACAGAAGCTGTCACAAATAAAGTTTTTTTAAAAGAAATAAAGTTCGTACCTTGAGCTTGCGTAAGTAGCGTCTCAAGTTGTTCACAATGAACTTCACCCTCTTTATGCACGCCTTGGACGTTGGTTTCGCTAAGGCCGGTGGTCCATCTTCTGGATCCCTTACAGCTGCCACAAATAGCAGCATTGCTCGGGTCAAAACCTCATGAAAWGTTTGAAACATATCAATCTGCTGGAGAAGGAGATGACAAGCAGGCCAAAAATAGATGGGAAATCAATCGAATGAGGATAAAGAACCAAAAGWAAACAAAGCAGAATTCGAAACTCAACGAAATGGCCTGTTAACTGTAAATGGAAAGGCAATTTTTCCAAGAATTCACTAGAAAGACACTGGTGACTTCAGTGAGGCTTGAATTAAAATCTCATCTTTAAAATCTTCGGACGTCAAGGCCTTAAATGGCAGAATTCTTTAATTTCAACTATGAAAAAGGTCAACAGTTATGGAGATAAGATAGATGAAACAGCCTTGCGTGCCCTTCGTCCCAGAGAGCACAGAACACAAGTGTGCGTCGKACGTAAGAGAAGATGATTTACCAATATCGTCAGGGAAGCCCAGGCTTTCATCAGCAAAAATCTCATCCCAAGATCCATATCCATACTGCAGCACTCCCTGCGCAGCGAGAGCTCGAACGCAGCAGACATTAGCTAATCATCACGTTCAAAACAAACCCCCAAATAATAAACTTCTACATTGATAACATCGTGTCTAAGATCAGATAGTATCAAGTACATAATAAGGTTTAGCTTGGTACTTTGACCAGTGAGTTGTCATGGTAGCCAGCCTCCCACCAAGACGGCATATCATGACCATGATGCAAAGCAAGGCCTAAGGTGTCCCAATCCTCATCCTGAAGAGWCTCTGGCACCTGCCGCAACGTATCAAGCAGATCCAGTCGCTCTTTCAACCTAACCTGAAAAAAGGAATAGCAAGTGCAACAATGAAACTAGAGCCTTGCTTGACTTCAGCATTTCAAAATTAAGAAAGTGCACTCATAATAATCAAGTACCACGAAGGAACACACACCGCGCTTTTCTCGTTCAGGATAGGAGGTCCAATTGATTCCTGAGGAACAGTTGGATTAAATGCCGATTGCTCAAGAACATTAAACGCTGGAGCCTTAGCAGCAGGCTTCTTTGTTGCAGAATTTCTCTTTCTCTGCCAATAAAGAGGAAAACTTTGATGAAACTATCMAACACAGAAGCACAGGAACAAACAGATCATCCAGAAGTGCTCGAAAGAAACTAAATTAAGAGATAATTAAACAACACTTGAGAAATTTTCTGTAGGTGATTACAAGGTCTGCTGCTACAAAGAAGTAAGCTTTTTATACTGTGCCTTGCCTTGCCATTGGACTTCTCCATCCCATCCTCCATTCCAGCTTCAGGACCATCCACAAGATGCTTCATCTCCCTAAAAATATCACGATAACAGGCTTCCAGACTACTATCATCTCGCTTCTTCAGAGAGGTATTGCTCGATCTCTCTGTCAGCAGTTGCCACCTCACTTTACCTCTCCCCGGTGCCTGCCGAACAGAATTCACAAAAAAAATTGGCAACTCAGTACTAACAACGATGACACATCGAGCAATCACTACCATTGCCCTCTTCAACCAGTTACCACCCATAACATGTCAAATATTCAAATTGAGAAAGTCGATTTGCTGGGTAGAGCTTCATAGCTCCCTCTGAATCCTCAAATACTGAAAGCATGCGTTACATGAAAAAACTCTGTTCCTCAATCTTAAGAGAAAAGCAGCTCAACCAGAAGTTAGTATCAAAAGGCTCAAACATAAGAAGCACATAAAAATTTTGCATTCAACAGAGGATTAATACCAGAGGCAGGCCCCAACGCATCAGTTGTCTAAGGTATTCCATCTTGTCCCTTTTGCTCCATTTTAGTGACCGTGGTACATGCGGTGTTTCAGAASTCTTAGGCGCCTTGTTTGCCTGAGAAAGCAACATGTACATGCCAGATTCAGCAAAAAACGAAACTCACGAGAAGCTGCACATGGGTGGAAATGTTGCCCTCGGTCACTCAAAAAAAACACGTCATTACCGAACACACTTCAATACCTTTCAAGACAAAAAAAAATAAGCATCATTCATATAACCAACCACTTTCCACATCTCACCTTGCATGGATGAAGGTAAAAGCCTAGTTAAACTAATACGAAAAATTCTCAGGTAAACCCATCACTCCAATAACCAAAGCACAATACCACTCCYCCWAAGTAAAGGTTCCTTAAAAACAATAATGTCAATCAAGACACCGCTCAACTATAATGTCATGATATATTRTGCAAGGTGGTCCATTTCAATTTCACTCATAAACCAGTGGATCATAACTGGAACAAGTAGATAGCTTTCCTTATAGACTCCAGTTTGAAATATAGTGGGGAAGAAAAAACAAATAAAAGTACAACATTCTATTACTAAGAATGTGGGATGTCTACTCAGAATAATTATAGAACACATGAAGAGGAAGCATGTACCTGCTGACCAACTCGAGTAATATGATCCACTAGACGCTTGAGTCTGCGTGTCAAAGTATTTGCATCTGGCCAATCCGGTTTCTCTCTGCATAAATAAGACAGAGATCGGATTAAGCGATGTGCCTTACAATCCACCAAAACAACCAAGAAAAAAATATTTAAATTCAGAGGAAACATAGGTGAGGGTTGCACGAAGGAGCATGACAAAAAGCTACGTAGATTAGGATATAAGGTGAACGATCATTCTGCTTCACATCCAAATCAGTGGTAACCACACAGAAAGCAAGTAAAATGATTATTCATTGCCGAACCTGCTAGACGGTTGCAAATCTATATCATCTCCACCACTACCTCCAAGATCCTGAGAAAAACAGCACCGGATATGACTTTCAGCGCTCCTCTCGAATAATTAGCACTCATAATTCCATTAGTTCATYATGATGCGGAGACTTCACCACCAACCGGGTAACCAACTTGCACCACACCAACCTAATATCATGACATTTGGAGTAATAAATGAAATACAGAATGACTTCATAATTACTTTGAAACCTCAATATAGAACTGAGAGGTCTGATGCAACAGCTTGCAAATAAAGTCTATATGCATTAATGTCCAGTTGTTAGTACAGTGTAAAGCCAAAAGCACGCTCAGCTCAAGGACAAATAGAACCCAGTTAATTAGAGCACAAAAAGCACGCTTAGCTATTCTAACGTGTCAAAAATGTGGTTACTTACAGTTAGACCAGGCGCACTGAATGCTCTTGTAAAAGTCTCTGCAAACTGATCATCTTTGCGCAAAGACTCATAATTGCCAAAACCATGCTTGTAAACTCCAGCCAGCAAAGCCAAGTCCGCTTCTCTTCCCCATCCTTCGTGAGGGACGCTGGCATCTCTCAATAGATCGATAGCTCTATATGCAGCTTCACGAGTCTCCTTATTTGCACAAATTCTAACCACGTCCGCAAGGCTATCCAGGAGCTTCAATCGCTTCAGCCAGACTGAAGCATTTTTYTCCACTTTGTCAAACTCGCCCACTCTCTCGGTTACCTCTGGGCCTGTGATAGAGGCACCAAACAAAAACTATTAGAACAGTGACACCAGAACTGAATCACYGAATCCATATAATCTACAAAAAATACAATGTTCATGGAATTACCAGAAAAAAAATGCATATAAAAAAAGATTTCAGACAAGGACTGTGTAGCAGGGYCAAAGGATTTCGTTAGACSAGCGGTACTTGCACTAAGGTAAGTTCAAAAACACCGCTTGATATATGAGGACCATCCAAGTATGTCCAGGATTTATACGAGACCACAGAATTAGGCATAGAGCAAAACTAAATATTGTTTCTTAGATTTATCTGAAGAGGAAAAGAAGGTTTGGAAAATGAAATCCGCCAGAATTGACGCCTTATAGCAAATATTGAATCACTGCACTCGAAGAAAATTACTTGACCCAGAAGAAGTTGAACGTACAACGTCTTAGTCAATATCTGTCCATCGAAAAACGGACAGAACAGACAGCAGGTATCGGTCTAGAGCAAAAGATCTTTCTATGCTTACCCATCTCTATTCCATGGTCCTGGGCGTCAAGTAATCGTTTCTCTGCATACTCCCTTTCTTTGGGCTCTGCATAGGTTCCACAACATTTCACAAACTCCCAGCATGAGTCCGCTATGTCTCCAAGACCATGGCGAGAAAGTTTCAGCAGAGTTCGCATGATGCTTCGAACTTTTTCAGATCTCCCCAAACCAAACATCAGCAATCCTCGTCGAAGCGCCTCGCGCTCATTAGCTCGCCATCCCACACGTCTACGTAGTGGCATTTTGCCATTCACTAGCTGCATTGGAGCTTCATCATTATCTGAAAAAAAAGAAAAAGTTTTCAGGACAGAGCATAGAAGGCATGTCGGTGATTTCACAGGTACAATACCAAAAGTGATCAAATTTTATTGCCCTCTGCACTGTCAAACGTTACAACAAGGTTAAAGAAACTATACCTTCTGATTTGACTGCACCATTAGCGCTTCTCGGTTTCCGCCCAGCTGCGCCTCCTTTACGTGAACCATCCTTCTTGGACACTGACGACCTTCGGGTGTTTTCAGTTTCTGCTGGTGCTTGAGGAAGAATTGGTATTTCTTGCTGATTAGTGTAACAAACCATCATGAAGCATCAGTTTCTGGTTTCAACTCAATATCCATGATTATCATGCGGCTCTACACTTCCTGCGTTTCAAATGACCAAACTAAGAGGTATTGAATTCGCTTCGAACTCGATGAAGAGCAACCAAATACAGCTTTAAGAGAAGATTACTTAACGAAACACTGAGCGCATTACTGCCAAAGGATTATTCTCGGTATTAAGGCGAATAACGGCGACTTAATAGATATATGAACCAGATTTTATAATACTGTGACCGTTGGTATTCACAAAAAGTGGGAAGCAACAGACCTGTCGCCATTGACGCTGTAATTGCAAGAGCTGTCTGCAGTATGTTTGGCAGTCGTTACGATAGGATGCTGCCAGGTCTTTGATCATCGTCTTTCTCCTATCACCAGCTGCAACACCACCACCAAAACAGTCAATAAGAAGAAATCGAAATACATGTCATCAATTTTCTAATCTGATAATCAATCTCCTACTTAACTCAGCAAGTTTAAAATGAGCATAAAGTTCTGCAAGCAGAACTTACACCTACTAAAGAGGCATTTTGTATAAATTCCAAGCACTAAACAATTCAACAGATTGGTGAGAAGATCCTGCTAGCCTTTAACTCGAAGAATACCGTCTCTCTGCTACTTTTCCCAACCGAAGTGATCGCAAAAAATCAAAGGAGACAGTTTTGATTCGTAKYGCCTTTCCAGTTTCCAGCGATAATCATGACCAGAGCAGTTGCACATTAACGTTGAGTCCAAACATATGGCATTTCATCATAAACAACAAACATTAAATATCAATTCCAGATGATTAATCTGTATGAAAGTGAGAGCCAAGATGACCAGAGCATTCAAGTAGGAAATTTCACCTTTAGGTTGCTGCACCTCCACAACGAAAGGATGATCAGGAGGTGGAGTCACTTCATTCTTGACTTGACCTTCGAGATTGACCGCTTTCCGTTTCAAAACTCCCTTCGCACGAGGCTCTTTCTTCGGAGCCCTTGCTGGTGGTGCCACCGTTGCAACAGTAACTTCTCGCGCATTGCCATCTCCTTCCGATTCCGTGGCCGAATCATCCACTACAGCAAACACGCAACTAAATTCAATTGCCAAAACACAAAAAACAATCCGAAAGCGCACCAGCAATCCCAAAAAAGCCAATATCGCTGCATCACAAGCCTCTTCACTTTTGATTGTATTCAACTTACATTATGTTTACAAAATATGTCTACAGAAGTTATGAAATTACTCACAATACAAATGAACTGAGGTTAGTACTTCTTTCATCACTATAAATTTAAGCAGTCCTTGGGCTACTTGCCATGTTTTCTATAGAAATCCCTTTGCATATCATCCAAATATTAGGGTTTATAGTACATTCATTTGTGCAACAAAAGCATTTATCAAACTCTGGATTGACGTTGTTGGAAAAAAAAAATTATCTTGAAACATGGTTACACATGGAGGACTCAGAGGAAATATAAAATGTAGGGTCAAACCAATCCATATAATGAATTAGTTTCCAAATCAATACATAAGAGGATGACATATGGTAGTCCATGCTCTATTTGATACCTCTAAAACAATACTAGACATGAACTCTTATCATTCCTGCCTTTTCAAGAAGGTTCATGACCTCATCCATGCAAAAACTAGGGGCATGAATGAACTTGTCTTTATTGGGGTCCACCTTGCACAAATAACGGAAAATGTAGTAAAGGTGTTTGCAGTTGACATATTTTCCTCGCTTTCCAATGGATGCAGAGATCATACCAGTAAAGTACAAGCAAGTGCAAGCTGGGAAATTTGAAAGAGTCACCCGATAGATCATGTGGTGAGGTTCTACGCCAGATTGTAGTATAATGACCG
Organism: Pleurozium schreberi; assembly: GCA_006891605.1. Taxonomy (NCBI): domain Eukaryota; kingdom Viridiplantae; phylum Streptophyta; class Bryopsida; order Hypnales; family Hylocomiaceae; genus Pleurozium; species Pleurozium schreberi. The sequence goes on along the minus strand of VACF01002671.1, from coordinate 43,292 downwards.
ACCCAAGGCCTGGATAGGGAAGAATGTTCACTCCGAGAATAGTCCCTGTCACGTTCCGGGCACTCTCCCATTGGTTCATGTGATCGTCTGTAGGTGCCTTCTCATTCCTACAAATGCTTTTTCCATTGCAAATGCATGGAGGCTTGTCAGCATGAGGTGGTCTTGCATAAGTCCATTCTACAACCTCAAATAGTTTCGAGGATGTAAATAGGCGTCGAGGAGACAAGGAAGGTCGTTCTTGAAGGTAGAACCCTGCCTGTTCAAAGAGTATAATCTCGTCAGTCGTGAGGGTTGTACCGATCATGATTGGCCAAACCTCAGGAACTTCCGGTCAACTAAGAACGTGAGACCTCCTTGGACCCATCACGCAACGCTTGATATCATCCGGACAAAACCAAAATTCATCTGTTTCCACTCCTGTCCCTTTGAATTCTCGCTTCTGTCCCTTATACATCGGAGCAGCAGTGGCTTTGGAGCCTCTAACTATGTTCATTTTGTACTTCACCTCCGATTGTGATTGAATGGCATGGCACTTCCTTTTGGACTTCACTGAAATGCGAGCTATATGCCACTCTGAGGTGTTACAATCTGTCTCCAAAACATACTTCACATGACGTCCGGGTACAGTGACATCTACAGAATTTGCATGAAGACCTTGAGTAGATCTCATTTGCACTCGAGGATGGGAGAARTTCACCTTGTCAGGGCGATGAGAATCACCTTCACCTCCAATAGGTACGTCCAACTTCCGCTTTGTGGACCCGAAGACTTCTTCCCCTTCTAAATGGGGGATACGCGTACAGAGATCCTCACCATCGGGCATACTGCACATTGCTTCTGTAATTTTTCTGCCATCCATTGATGCCAATGCTCTCTTGAGCTTCAAGTCATGTCGTGATGGACCAAATCCAGATGGACCACCGTTGAGACACACACAGTAGTTTGTCATTTGCATGAAGGCGCGAATCTAGTCGTCACATGTTGCGACGTATAAGTCTGCCCCACATTTTCCGGATGCTTGAAGCCACTTGTTGTGAATGATTTCAGATAGGTTGCAAGTTGGAATATCATCCAACTCCTCTTCTGACAGGCTCTGCAAGGATGAAAGACATCTTTTCAGAAACATGCCTTATACAAAACACTTAAAGTCACAGTGCACATAAATAAAAACTACAAAGGATAGGAATTCTGAACTTACAATCTCCATGAAGCCACCCCATTGCCGATATCTGAAGTGCTAAAACGCTAACCACAGCTCAAGCTCCCTTATAGCTTCCTCTGTTGCTGCCCCGGAAGAGTACCACCATGCCTTGATTTGTAAGTACCTGCTCTCTGCCTCGTCCAAGTTCTTTGCAGCTTTATAGTCTCTACAAAGCCTAACATGTTGGTTTTGCAACTCTTGTTTAATAAGTCTCTCCGTGTGTTGCTTCATTGAAGTTGCCCAATGAAATAGACATGTGCGCTCTCGGTCAATCATCTTTGAGGAAGGATCGCCCGAGCCGTAAACAATTCGAACAGCATTCCAATTGGCTTGAGCACTATCCGCCATGAAACCTTTGAAGTTGGGATTCGGGAAGCCGTTCTTCTCCATTACTTTGTTGAGACATCTCCACATAATGACTTGCCCTTCAGTACCTTCGCATTGCATATCACAAACTGCAATAGTCATTACTTTACAGTAACTGGAGTCATAAACATGGTAGGCAATACTGGTCCAACCCTTCACTCGCTTTACATGGTCAAACATAATCCAACAATTTTCGAGATCCCCCTCGGTTGCATCCGCCTCACAAGATCGACTCTGCTTCCAGGGCCATCAACAAGCATCTTGAACAAATACACTTTCTCTTGGCCTTGGCCTGGAAACACGCTGTCGTGAATGTACTCCATCTTGGCTTGCTTCTTCATAGCAAGAATGCGGTCGATCTCTCCAACTCCTACGCTAGTGCTACGGAAGGAGGCAATGATGTTTCTAACATTTGGAGAACTAAGAACTTGGAACTTGTCCATGACTGCATCAAGGGCCTTCCTTCGCAGCATTTCTTTTGGCCCCTCACCTTCATGAACTAGAAATGTGTCCAAGAACTCCTTGCTAGCAGCTAGAGCAATGGCGGAGACTTTTGCTGTAGGGGTCTTTGCCACTTCCTGCGCGATAATTCCGGATATGGTATCGACGGATTCCCTACACAAACCATCTGCAACTGGGTGACAGTAACTGCCTAGATGAATGCAAGCCCTAGTCATGGTAGTTGACCCTATGACATAGTAACTTTTGCCATCGCAGAAATTGATGCAAGTAGGGGGCTTTTTACAGATCTTGCAAGCTAGCGTTGAGTCCTTCGGAGGAGTTGTGCCTATACAAAATGGAGTGCTAGTATTACCCGACCACTCTGTTTCGTTTCTCTTGGAGCACCGCTTCAAGTAATCACACGCATCGTTTGTGCATGCCAAGTGACCAGCACATGATGACTTCTTAAACCGCAATCCAAAATCATTATGAATGTTGGAAGTCATGGTTCGACACCATGCATGACCGTCATAGCGTTTATCCATGCCACTSATKTTTCTAGAAKAACTAGTAGACGCTGATGATCGGCAYGGTGGTAGCTCAAAAACAATGTCACCATCAAAACTAGTGGGAAGAAACTGGACCTTCTCGCATTTCATTGAATCAAAATCAAGATTTGCAAGCTCGTTCCTCGAACCATGAACAGTTCCTAACTTTTGAAGGCCTTGCATCACACTCGGGAATTCACGAGCACTAGGATAGAGAGGAGGGCGTGATAGAATTGAACTACCAGCACTACTATCTCGGACACCAGCAGATTGCGTTGTCAGATTGCGTTGTGACAGTCCTCACGGAAGCATTTCCAGTGCATGATTGTGAAGAACGACAACTAGTAGGCATTGTCTCGCCCTCTGAATCACTTGACAACTCTACTATTTGGCTGTTCAATTCTTGTTTACTGGACTGGACACCGAAAACACCATGACGATCTATGGATTGAGAGGTACTTTCTGATTCCACTTTTACATCCCTAAATACTCGCACCTGTGCCTTGGATGCATCGGATTGGAGGGCAAGTTCTCTATGGAAGTAGGGAATAGAGGAGAAGGCAACCCAAATGCTCTACAACAACCTCCGGGTAAATTCCAAAAACTCCCGTGCTCATCACTATTCCTAGACATAAGAACAGAATGAAGGAGAACTCCTGACTCACTGTGAATCTCCTCTTCAACGTAGATTGAAGACTCCATGAAACCATAACGCACGTGAAGCATGTGACTTCTTAAAATGGAGTAGAAACAAAACTTCTCGAGCTTCATTTTCTTAGTCTAAATCAAATTTCAAAAATAGATATTTTGGAAATTGCAATTGAGGTTGACCAAGATGCATCCACTTTTTGGATGCTAGACCATAAACGATTCAATTCACAAGGAATTAGTTGCAGTTGGCCCCAATTAAAAAAATTATGGTTTGGTTGTACAACGCCTCTCTTCATTCAAAAGTACATTTGTTCAATTTGGCTTCAATTTAAAAACATGTCCACACCCTGACTACTTCACGTCAGCCCCCTGACTACTTCACGTCCGCCCCCTGACTACTTCACGTCCGTGCCCTGACCACTTCACGTCCGCCCCCTGACCACTTCACGTCATCGCCCCCATGTCCGCGCCCTAACCCTTCACGTCAGCGCCCCCAAGTCCGCGCCCCATCCCTTGATGTCCTCACCCCATCCCTTCACGTCCGCGCCCCGTCTCTTCACGTCCCCGCCCTGACATTAGTATGAGCCCCAACTAAATTACGTCCGCGCCCTCACTGACGTCCACGCCCCTACCGGTGACGTCTGCGCCCTGGATCCTAGTTGGCAGCCAGGTGGCATCAAAGTTACAACCACATCACCTATTTTTTTAATTAAAAAAAGTCAACTTCCTGTTGACCGTATTGGACGGGCGAGACCTCTACCGGACGGGCAAACCGGACGTCCGCCCGGTATGACAACCCTGGACATAAGACATACAGAAAGCGAACAACTCAGCTACAATGGTGGACTCTAAAGAAACTACAATTCATATACAAAAAATATGTAGTTCCTACTTCAATTGTACACCACATCCAACAAATGGAAAGGGACTTCACAGTAGCTCACCTACAACTCTTAAGGTTACATGTGTCACCAACGATATAATGATCTGCAAATCTGATATTTGAGGCGTGGATATTCTAATCTAATAGTAAACAAATAAGGAACCATTATAGAGATTTAATATGATGCCTAATGTACTGTCAGTTCCAAATTTGAATAAAGGACAAAACAATACCGGCCGTCAATCACAGACATTTCTAAATACATCACAAATAAACAGTAATTATAGATTGGTTATGCTCAGCCTATAAAAGGTATTGAGGACCTTCAAAATATACTGGATGCGGCGGCACCCAGGTCAGTAGCACATAAATGCATTTATTCACGCTTGAATTCAAATTTGAACAGGGGCTAAAAATCGCAATAGCTTTACGTCAAAGGATTTGTCATTGAATTGATAATACCATCAAATTCCAATCATTGTAGATGGATAAACCCTGACCTCAGCCTTCCCAGAACTTTTTGAAACTTAATCCTTTGACAATCTATAAGATCTAATAGGGGAACCCAAGAAAGATTGGTATCTGTACCTCAAACGAATAGAAAATCAGATTCACATAAAAAAGCCACTAGGATCAACAGTAGTGATCAAATAATTATGACAATTATGGCTACATTACATGAGTGAGTTAGAAAAACAAAATACATGTATAATAAAATAATATTCATATTACAGATTGTTTGCGGAGCACCGGAGATCAAAGTATAAAGCTTACTAAAGTGGTTTTCACATTGTCTTATGATATATGCCTTTCCTACAACTTATTTTTCTACTCCACTAGAATACCTGGGCTACTTGGCTACAATTACTCTAGAAGGAGACATAGATGCCACATAGATCAGTAGCTTCTGGATCTCACTTAAGTAGTACTAAGACCAAAAAGAGGAGAAAGAGTGCTCTGATCTTTAGTTCATCCAAACAGTTGAAGCGGTCAAGGATGAATTGAAAAAGACTCTTAGAAAGGGTTTCATCAATTTCTAATACCGGAATGGATGACCCACATGATTGTAAGGACAGTTCCACACCAGGCATTTCGAGGCTCAACACGCAGTGCAAAGGCAGTCATTGTCATCCTCATAACTTGCAAGACAATGTATCACTGAGTGAAATTGGTATCTTGGTGAGTCACTCATGTGGTGAGTTATCCAATCTGCTTCCAGGCTTTTGCTTCCATTGAACGAGATCCGCTAGGGCACCATGTTGTTTCTCCTCATAATTTGGCTAGGACCTCGTATCCGGGAGATTTAAAATTACCGCAAACCCTAATAAGATATTAATCAATTGCAGGAAGAGACATCATTCTTCAGCCCCTCCTCGATGCCCATATACTCACTCATTGATGATTGTTTGAGTTTAGTGTCTCATTGTGTTGATTCCACAGCTATGGAAACGAGAAGGGGTCGGGAACTTGCTCGCAGGGAGCAGGCAAAAGCGGATATAGGACTCTCGAGAAGAGGGGAGCAAAAAACAACGTGGCAAAAAGAGGCATCATCGCACGGAGAGCAAACAATACCGATGGAGAGCCAGGCTCTAGCAAAGGTGCAACACCTGAGCGCCATTTCGTCAGAGGTATTACAATTCCCGCTTTGGTGGTTGTTGTTCCCACTTGTGCGTTGAAGGTCCATTTAGGTGATCTGCGTATCCTTGAACACTATCGAACGTCAGGGTTGCATCTCCATTTGTTTTTTCTTCCGACTGGTTGGCTGCTCAAAGAGCGTCTTGTTCACGAGAGAAAATTGGCGAGGACGTGAGCCTGAAATCATATGGACAGGGTAAACCCTAGACTCGGCCACCAGACCTTGAGCTTCCATTTTTTGTTTTTTAGATTTCATTTTCTTTTTCTGATTGCTGGGTTGCTTCGGCAGCCTCTCGATGGCGAGACGACTGCTGCGGGGACAACAGGTCGGAAACAACGGTAAGCCCTGACCTTGGCCGGCCCATGCTTGACCTCATTTTTTTTTCTTGTTTCGTATAAGATTCCACCTTCTGGACTGCTGGCCGAGCCTCTCGTTGGCGAGACGACCCCTGCGGGGACAGCAGGTCGGAAACAACGGTAAGCCCTGACCTTGGCCGGCCCATGCTTGACCTCATTTTTTTTTCTTGTTTCGTATAAGATTCCACCTTCTGGACTGCTGGCCGAGCCTCTCGTTGGCGAGACGACCCCTGCGGGGACAGCAGGTCGGAAACAACGGTAAGCCCTGACCTTGGCCGGCCCATGCTTGACCTCATTTTTTTTTTCTTGTTTTGTTTTTGATTCCAACTTCTAGACTGTTGGCCGAGCCTCTCGTCGGCGAGACGACCCCTACGGGGACAACAGGTCGGAAACAACGGTAAGCCCTGACCTTGGCCAGCCCATGCTTGACCTCAACTTTTTTTTTTCTTGTTTCGTTTTTGATTCCAACTTCTGGACTGCTGGCCGAGCCTCTCGTTGGCGAGACGACTCCTGCGGAGACAGCAGGTCGGAAACAAACGGACAGGATAATTCCTCTGCTCGGACACCCGACTTCGAGAATGTGTCTTTGCTTTTGAAATTAGGTTCTTTTTTCATACCGCTACACTGCTCCGGGAGGATATCGTTGAGGAGACCTGATTTGTGGGGACAAGAGCTAGGATACAAACTGAATGGGCTGGCTTTGCTAGGTGCCACCTGATCTCAACCTTGTGAGCAGGATGCTGGTCCCATCGTATCTCCACCTTCTAGAGTTATTTATGTTACGTTTTCATAAGTTCTAATTATGCTATATCTTTGTGTATTTCCAAATGTTTTCCTTGCTTTAAAATGGTCTTTGGGATTGATTGGCAGGTTTCAGTGCCGATGGATGATGGTGTAGTACAAACTGATATACCGTTGGTTAGTCCCCTTGCATCGATGGTGACTGTCAATGAGAATGAGAGCAATGAACAACCTCCATTGTCTGTGGTATTTGAGGTCGTTGAAGGCAGCGGTCCTTCAGGGGGTGACAAGTATGAGGGAGAAGATGACATTCGCAAGAAGCAAAAATTGGACTTTGTGTCAACAATTTCTAGTCTACAACTTCAACCTGTAGATCTATCTCGAATGAAAATCCCACTTTGCCGTCTTGTTTCCATGCCTATGGTGAGGCCTACACTAGATTGTGATGTGATCAAACTTGAACAGGACTTTGCTCAGGGATACGAGGAAGGAGCTAGAGTATTCTATGTCTCCATTTCAAATGAGGAAGGAAAGTCTGAAGTGTTTTCTGATGCCGAGAAGGAGAGTTGGGGGCCCCTTTGGAACTCCGCAAACGATGATTTCAACGTTTATTTGAGCAACATCCTTGAGCTTGCATACTTGGTGGACGCTAAATTTTATATTTGCGATGGAAATCACCGGTGTATAGCATGGATGCGACATATCAAGCGCTCTACTCGAAGGAGAAGGATTGACACATCTGCGTGGATTCTATAATCTTAGACACAAAAGGCCGAGTAGGTGCAGTGATGCAAGTTATGCACAACATTAACAAGTAAGTCAATTTTCTTGTTTTTTTGCAATTCTAAAAGCACATTGTTTATGTCCATAACCTACTGACCCTCAAGTTTGTTATTTTGATTAGGCACACCGAACATTCACACGTGAAGACCAACCTAGTCCATACTCTCTACCGTGTTAGGAAGTATGGAACTATGTCTATTGAGAAGTTCAACGAACTTCTGAGTGCTGAGGATATTAAAGCGTGTCAACAAASTCGRAAGACGTGGTACTCTATGCCACTTGATGTGTTTACATCTTTCATTTTCCAGGTAAGATGATTTTTAGTTTACACTCTTCTTTTATCGATGTGTAGTCTTTCATTTCAGTTGGTAAGTTCTCTGAATACCGTTATACTTTATTAATTTACATTTTTGTCTTGAATATCTATTTGTAGCAAGAGATAGCGGCTGCAGCAGACCTAGGGGTCCGCAAGTACCACGAGGAGACCCCTGCAAAAGAAGTTACAGCAAAAGGGATAGCAACAGCTATGCGCGTTGCTACCAAGGAGTCAATAGACCGGCTTTACAAAAAGTTGTCTAAGATTGTCTCTGTGGCACATCCACACTTGGGAGATGACTGGCTTCATGAGGTACTTGTATAGTTTTTTTGAATACAAAGTTGTCTTAAGGCCATGTTGTTCTTGAAGATACTAAAGTGATAATGGTGGTTTTCAGATTGAACGTCATTGGAGTCTGTACTTGGAACCCGAGTTGAGCCTCAACAAGCTACAACTTATTGCCACCACAAACACCAGTCTTAGCCATAAGGTGAAATGGTTGAGATGGCTTAATGCTTCCAATCCCACACGAGAGGCTCGCCGTCTTCCACCTAGACCAGCCAACAGCGACAAAATGAATGTTTTCCTCTGTAGGGCTTGTTGGTTTGCTGGGGTAAGTCATTGTCTTCGCTTCCCTTGGTTTCTCAAATAGAACATAGAGCTTTTCCACCTATTCTTATTCGTTTGGTATTTCGTGTCAATGACAGATTGAAGACTGCGCAGTTGAAATGTATGACAGTATAATTCGGGCCGACAACATTCCCGTGAATATGGAGATGGCCCAACAACCCCAAACACTTTTTGACTACATTGAAGGGTGGCGAATGAAGTTGTGGGACCACGCATTCATGGGTGTTTTTAAAGGCACAAATGCGTTCAAAAAGTCAAATTCATTTCAAGACTTCAAAGGCTCCATGCTTGTGGTGAAAAGAGTTCTATACAGGTATAATCCATATGGACGTTCTGAAGTTTGATTTAGGCGTTGTTGATTATAAGAGTAATTGGTATCTTTATTGGGGTCTGAGACTTTGTTTTCCCAGATATTTCAAATTCGAGCTCTTTGGGAAGAAGGCCATCTCCGAGTCTGATTTACCACTTTTCTTGGTTTCCTGGCTTGATGGTTCATCGCCCAACTACATGTTCACTCCAACTCAAGAGAAAAGTTGGACCAAAAAATATCCACCTAGGCTCTCTGGAAAGCCTGCACAATAGTAGACATTATGATAGCGACTAGMAACCGCAAGCTAGATTAAAGTCAAGGAAACTCAGGTGGATAAGAACATCTCTTAAATCTAAGACTACAAAATAAAGAAGAGGGTCCTTGATGTTTGTCTCGCTTGTGCAAACACCTTGCCTTGCTTCTACCATAACYGAGTATAGCTTTTCGATCCTCCTAGGTGTTGGAGTGGGATGATAGGTAGGTAGTTAGGTAACTTATATGGTACAAAATGAAGCACGAAACATTTTATCAAATACATATAATGCTTATTTGGTCAATTTCAGGTGTAGGGTTTGAGAGCACACAAAATATTGTGTTAAAATTCTTATAAATTATTTTTCACAGAATTCAAGCATATTGGAATGTTGGCAAAACACATATTCTGTTGAAGACTTTGTCATTCAACTTTGAGAACATATTTTTAATATACTTAGATATTATAGTGTATTAAATTAATCCTAAAATCCTTATGAGTAAAAAATTTCTTCGGATAATTTTAGGAAAAGTTCTCAGATAGGAAAACCCATTTCTCCATCCAATTTTGAAAAAAGGTTGCTAGCATGCATGCAAACCTAGGATCTTCAGCCCATGAGCCTAGTAGTTTAGGCGTCTATGTTATAAGTTCTTATGTATTGACCCCTTTCATAGTTACAAAGTACTTATATTATAGACACCTTTAATGGTCGTAGGATGCATACCTGCACCTAGGCTCAAAGGTTATTGTCTTACATTTTTTAATTCATGCACTAGCATTGCTTCATAACTTTTACATCACTTATCTAAAGTTAAGGACCCAAATCTTTCCAAATAGACAAAAAAATTGTCTATTAAAAATAATATGTTTTACTTTTTATTTCTTATTATTTTTCAAAGGGGATTTGTTTGCCCCTCAAATATTTTGGTCATGGAYGGGTGTGTATTTTTGGAGTCTATGACCTTGAGGTAAAACCCATCAAATATCCTCTACTTTGGAAGCCTCATTTTGCCATTGAAAAGTTATAAGATTTTTTATTTTWTATTTTTTAAAGATTAAATCATATGTCTTTATAAGGCTTAAAAATTCAAAAAGAATTTTGAAATTTTGAAATTAGTATGAATTTTTAAATAAAAAATGAAAAACATTCATATCAAATACAATATATGCTTAAAAAATCTGGAATTTTTTCCATCTGTGTACATTACAATTTAGAACATCATATTGCAAAAGATTTTCCATATCAGTCTAAAATTAAAAAATGAGCACTCCATGATGTAGGCCCAAACTTCAAATTCTATTAAAAATTGAATTTTAGGAATTTTCCAAAGTTTTAGAATCTAGACTTAATAAGCATTATTTCAGTAGTTGAATTTGGATTAAAAAAAATCATTTTATAGCTTGAATTCAAATCTAGAGAAAGGAACACAGATTAGCAAAATACAATCTAGTGAAAAGAGGTTGTATACAGCCAACCCCACAATTTTGTATTAGTTCCCCCCCTCCCTCTTAAATAACTAGAGCCATTGATTTTTGATTTAAAAAAAATTACAAACCCCCCACCACAACCGTTGATCTTGGATACGATCTTGGATACAATCTTGGACACAGATACGATACAAGTACTAATACAGAAACGAATAAGATACGAATACAAATATGAATACAGATACAAATACGAATACATATACATATATGAATGCAAAGACAAAAAAGATACAAATAAGATGTGAATACAAATATGAATATAGATATGAATACATGTATGAATACGACTACGGATATGGATACTGGGAAACATATCCCATATTGTTTGGAGTAGTTCCTGCTTCTTGAAAATTATAAAGAGGGGGAGGGGGGTTCAAAAAAAAATTTAATTAAATTTTTTTTAGTTTAAAGTATTGGGGGGGTGGCTGTGTACAGCCACTTTTGAGTTGGGTGCATAGTTTTGTCACTATGCCTATGCACTCAAAAGTGGCTATACACAGCCAGCCCCACATTCACATACTATACATGTTGCTCCAAATTTTATGGAATCAACATTTTTCTRACAATATTTTTATCATCATTGATTGAGTTTCTTGGTGCCCACACTTACATACCAAACCTTCCACTCCCAATGAATCCAAAAAAACTTGAATGAAAATGGTTGTTCTTCGTCTGCTACTCTGCTACAAGGATTCCATTTGTCAAATGGATGTTTTATGTCCCTATTAACAATACAATATAGGATTAAGGCATTGGAAATTATCAATTATCATATACAATTGCACATATGATAGTATTTTGTAGAAGTATATAAGATAGAGAAGCCTATTACTCCTTGATTTGCAATCTAAACATCTTTGGGAAAAATCAAAGGACACATATTTTTCAAAGGTGTGCACTTGTTTTTTTCAAATCAAATCCAAGTGGAAATATAATTTTCCAATAAAAATTGTAATTTCTATAAATTTCTAGAGTAGTTTGCCTTAAAATTACAAATCTACCTAGAAAGTGGAGTCATAAACATCCCATAACCACCTTTCCATCTATCTAATGGCATTTAAGTATTCCCAGTAAAGGATTGATACGTTATTACCTTAGTTGGTGGCATTTGTGCACTAATTTTGTTAGAAGATGAATAGATTTAGATGAGTTTTGCGGCAGAATTGGGGCCAAGAGTAGGATGATGAAAATGGGCAATTGGTGGAAATGGGCTCGTTTACAGTATTAAGTTAAGTTACACTCCATTTGTCCCACTAAAGACCTCCAAAAAACTTTCCCTAGATGGATTAATTATATTTTTAGTCATAGTGCCAGCAATACATGCATGCATTCTAGAATGAGTGATCCATTTCTAAGATCTATGCAAAATCTCCAACTTAGGCGCTATTGTTAAGGCACCCAAAATCCATGTGGAAAATATGATATCTGAGCATAGTTTGTGAATGCTGCCAGCTTTGTCATATTAGATGATCTTAAAGGGTGGTGGAAACAATGGGATTCTAGAAATATGTCCCCAAATCTGAAAATCCGCAAAAAGAAAATTGACCAACTTTGGCTCACTTTATCAGTAAATTTTTATAGCACTGAAGTGATCACTAAACGCACCATCAAACGCACCATCAATACTACTGTTCTGAGGAAGCAATTAGTACAAAGTGCTTCATATCTATGGACAAGCTTAAGCTTTCTAAGCTAAAAGATGCTTCTAAATTGTTTCACTTGCCCCCACTAGGTCGTTCAGCACAACAAACACTTACTCTGTGGTCGAAATTAAGAAACAAAGTTTTTTTAGTGGGACAAAAATTTTGCTCAATTTGGACAGTTTTAGTGGGACAAAAGGAGTAGTGTTTTGGTCACAAGTTTTGACAACATACACTATTTTTCAATCACCAAAGTGACCTAGTACAAGATTTCTAAAGACAAGAAAATTCTAGAGTACAATTTTTGTGGAAACCAAATGGAAGTAATTTTTGGAAGGAGACAAGACATGGAACACCATGTGCTTTGCTCTTTTTTTTGGAAGGAATAGTAAAAGAGTGATAAAAGAACAACTTAAGGTAGATTAGCCTATTACCAGCCACATTTGCAATTTGAATATCTTATGCTCACTATTACTTGTATTTTTAGAAAAAAAATTAGTTGAGTGGATTGATATTAATCTAATAAAAATTGAAATCGATATGAATTGTCAAACATGTTTAATGCAAAAATACAAAATTGTCAATAGGTGGGGGTCATGACCATCTTAAAAAGGTTCAACATCAATGACTTGACTCTCTAATCATGTATGATGAGCATTTTGACAACACAAGTTTAACAATTCAAAATAAGCACAAGATTAACATTCTAAAGCACCTTTTTTTTGGCTTAAAGTTGCAATTTGTTTTGACAATCATTTGTTCATAACTAAGCCCATCTCAATGCACCACATCAGCCTTAAACCATCCATAAAATAGATATGAATGTGATATCGTTCTCTAGCAATAGTACCCAATTGCTTGCCCCCAAAAAATAAGTTCCACACTCTACAAAAATGAATGATGTGTGGTACAAATGAAATAGGCTAGTAGATGACAAAATTAGGTGACTCAAGCTAAGAGTCTTATTAACCAAATAGTGTCAATTATCCAATTTTGACATSTCATTGACCTAATAGTGTCATTCCTCCAATTCTAATGTCTACTAAACCCTTTTAAAATGTTAAAACTTGTGTTTTCAGAACACTCATCACACCTTGAATTAAAGTATCCAGTCATTGATATTTTAAGATGGTCATGACCCTAAACCTACTTAAGCACTAACAAAGCACTAATCTTAAACCTTTTTAAGGTGTTAATGGTCTCACCTACTAACAATTCTATATTTTTGCACTAAATTTCTTCGAAAATTCATATCAATTTCAATTTTTATCAGATTAACCTTTGAACGACGCGGAGGACGTTTATTGTCCTTTGGATGACGAAAATCTCATCTCGTGAGTGGACACTCACTAATTTTCATCCGTTCTTTTTTTGAAAGTGACCATATATATGTCAAGCATCATGGGAAGTACCACCCATGTGACAGAACTAGGCTTAGCAAGATTCAGCAATGTTGCAAACGGCGTTGCAGACTGCTGTAGTGCAACAGTTAAAACATACAATCTCATGATGTCAACAATCTCAAACTTCATTAATCATAAAATGTGTACTTGAAGTACACATAACCACTTGTTAACCATTTCGTCTCTTTGATTTAATCTTATGACTCCATTTGAATCCCAAGTAGTTGACCACCCATGTGACAAAATGTAATAGACTAAGCAAGATACAGAAATGTCGCACAACGCGTTGTAAATTGCTGTAATGCAACAGTTAAAACAGAAATTTCTTTTCTTCTGTTTCTACAGCCACCACTCGCAAACTTCGGAGATCATCAAACGCGCGATTTTAAAGTGTACTTAAGCACTTCGGAGACTGATCGATTTAACCCTATGTTTCCATTTAATTTCCAAGTGGTAGAACACCCCCTTTGTATCCAGTTGAGGACCCTGATCTCCAAGTGCATAAGGCGTTGAAAAGTGTACTCTCACTGTCAACTTAAAACGTAGCACTCTTACAGTGRGTGAACAAACGGATTCTAAATGCAGCCTCACATGTGCTCACAGCTTCACAACTTTCACAAAATGTGAAAGTTGTCCAATCAATGTGTAGACAGCGCGACAGATTCTGACCATATACACAGGAAACGACTTTATCGTTACAAAGTGTTGTTTAAGTATTATAAAGAAAACAAGGAACCACTCATCCTGGGACGCAACTACCTACGAAATTCCTTAAAATGGTAAGATTTTACCGGCGATTTTACATAAACTCGGTGGTGTGAGAGTACTTCTGCCCAGTGCAAGCCCCAAAACTAAGACAAAGGGGACAAAGGGGACAAAGAGAACTAACCTTGAACACTCAAAGCATTCTTGATCCTCGCAACGTCGTTCATGTCCATCAGAGGCGTCCGGATAGTCACATCCTGCAAGGCCAAGAACGAAGTTCGTCACTTCCAGTGTCCAAAGTAAGCATGCCAAAAATCACAAGAACATGATTGTTAAATTACATATCCAATCATAAGTTCCGAGATCAATGATTACCGGCAACATAGAAGAGCCACCACCGCTGCCATAGCCAGACCCGTAACCCTGACCCCCGTAGCCCTGACTCCCCCCGTAAGATCCCGACTGATGGTACAAATCTCCTCCCATGCCCCTTCGCCGGTTGTTGATCACCCACACAGGCTCCGGCTTGCCATAGAACAGCTGTGGACAACACCACAACAAACAAACAAACAAACAAACACACACACACACGCCCCACGAGAATTCGCCTCGTCAGTAACTGATTCTACAAGAGAGCAAATTAACAAGCATCTTTCGAAACAAGCCACTATGGTGATAGCTTGACCAAACTCGGAATGATCTTTAAACCTTAACTTACAAAGCTCTAGCAATTGTGAAGTCAGAGCCTGGTGAATGGAAATTCACTTGGTGCRCAAGCGCATGCAAAGATGTGCACAGTGAGTCACACAAGTTTAGAAAGTATCTCATTTGTCTATCCCACAAAACACAACCACCCTCTCACTTAACCTACACAAGGCAAGGCAAAAGCAAAGCAAGCCCTCGTAAAGTTCAAAAAAACAGGACGGGARGAACTCACATCGGTCATATAACTCGACGACATCGTTCTCTGATTCCTTCTAGAGGTTCTACTCACGGATGACAAGAAGAACAAGAACAAGTGATGGTCCCGAAGGCTGTAACAACAAGYTAAGCACGATAGTAAGGGTTGAAGGTTTGCAGGCGCTGGGAGAAAATGAAGATGAAGAGCAAGAGAACTGAAGTGAAGAGCTTGAGGTGCGAGAAGCAAGGTGAAGGATGGATCATTCAACAAGCGTGAGGGGGTTAAGCTTAGTTGTTTGATGCTGAATCCAAGCTCCAGGAAACACCACCAAAACAGGGGGGGGAAACTACTAAATTATGCTTGCAAAAGATCTCCTCGCTGGGTTGGGGCACGTTGTGGTGACTCACACCTCAGGCTGCGGGTAGGGAAGGTTGCTCGGAAAATGATGAACACTATGTCCGGACTTCATTTCTGTAATATCACCTATACTTGATTGATGTATTGTAGTAGCACACTCAGTCTCCACCAAACCCTATGGAAATTCTGGACATTTCAAAATTCCAATCAGAATTGTGAAAAATAGGTAAGGGTAAAAGTGAAAACTTACACAAAATTGTCGTGTGTAGTGAGTGAGCCCATTGTGGGCAAAATCATACTAGTAAAATCATACTAGTGGTGTATATTTCACAACTTGATTTGTTCAAGCTATGAAAATTGAAAAATAGGGCATGGTGTTTCAAAAAAATCTACTAAATCCACCTTTGACCTCTTGTAACTATTGCATATTATAATCAAATATCATTCTTGGATTTCTCCCAATTTTGAATTCTTGCATAATTGTCTTTGTGTGATTAAAAATGAGAGCTTCCCGACTCAGTAGTTTTTTTTTTTTAAATTGTTTGATTTAAGGTACTCCTATTTTATCCTTGAGTATCTTAGGCGGCTACACTGTGATAGAAAAGAGATGTGTATACCTTAAATCTCATAGTTTGAGTTGACCCTCTTGAGCGATTCAAACTTGCACCCCAATAGTAGTACCTAGAGGTCATAATTAAGATTATATAACCAAGAAATGGTCCTCTTTCAAGTTGGGAAGGAATTATGCTTTGTTAGATGCCTAGGAGGGACCTATCAATTAATTCAAAGATAACTGGGGTTGGTTGAGGCATCAATAAGATCATTTTGCTAGAGGTCCCCTTTTCAAGGATGCAAGACAAACCCTTGCCTCATTGGTAAACAATGTTATGTGTGCACATTGCATAGCATTGTATGCATTGTACAACAGGCACTCGTCCTTCTACATGCTAGGAAGGTATTATGCCCTATTAGATATCTGGAAAGGACTTCTCAATTAATTCAACGACTGCTTAATTTTGGCTCAATTGGGAGACGTCCATAAGACAATTTTGTTCACTGTAGTATTATTTTCAAAGATACAAAAGTGACCGTCTAACCCCTGCTGCATTGGTAAACAATGTTAAGGTGATTTTCCGGATGGTTCACTCAAACATTCATACACTCATACAAGGAGAACCTCTCTATGAGCATGGTGCCAAAACTTTGCACTAATGGAGGTTTTGGTCTGTCAAAGAGGCGTAATGAATGGCCATAATTTAAAAATGTCAACTTCCAACACTACTTTTCAAAGAATGTTCTTCACATTGGCCCCACCTACAAACTCTGAACCATTATTACAAGTGTTGCACAAAGAGGATATAAGCTAGACTGCTTTTAAAGCGACCATTTAAGAGCTGATTGCGTTTTCAAGGAAGCTAAAATCCTTGAAATAATTTTCAGTAAATTTTCATAGGAAGAAAAAAGGAATTGGCATCTAGCACAAGTCGTTTCATATTTTTTAGACCTTCAAGGAATTAGTTACAAATTTTTGAAGTTGTAAAGCAGTGGTCACTAAAAGCGACCACCTCCTGAAATTTACACTGTTGGTACATTAAAGAAAGCAAAATGTACCTCTTTATCAGGATTGCTTTTAGAGCATGGGCTCTTTAAGAGCAGACTACCTTACTCATAACATTCTTAACCTTCATTGGAGGGTCCCTTTTGCTCCTCAAAATCTGGGCCCTCCAGCAACCAATCAGGATATTTCCAGTTTGACAGCCCACTCTCTCCCAATCAGGCCAACCAATGAAATTGCTTCTATTATAATTAAAATCCTCGCCCAAGTATATAGCAAAGGATTATACCTTCACCTGGGGGAGGATACACACCCAGTTAAGAATGTTATGCTGTAAGAGAGATTCTACCGCGGTAGTATGAAGCTCCAAGAATTGTTGTTGTTTGACCCAAGTAAAAGGTTACCTTTAACTTACTGTAAAAGAGAAGAGTACAGGTACCCAGCCGCAGGTGTCCTGAGTGCGGGGAGAGAGCAACACAAAACAAAGGTCTGGAAGAAAAAGAAACTTCAAGAACAGCAAGTGACCGCGGCGGGCGCCGGAGCTCCACCGCAAGTCTGCCGTGGAGCTTGACCCGGTCGGTCGGTMTCTCCATTCCAGTGGTCCCTCCCAGTATCTCCTTCCTCCAGTCTCTCCGCAGTGGCTCAGTCTAGTCTTGCATGCTGGGGAAACGATAATATCTCAGTGGCACCTGTCCGTGACTGACCGTAGTCCCGCCGAGCACACCTGAAGGTCAGAATTTCTGTACGACTCTTCCGTCCTCCCCAGAGTTAACATTCTGTTGACTCGTTCGCGGCAGGCAGGCAGGGCCGCAGGGGGAGGCAGGACCCTGGAACTGACGAGCGCGCAGCGCCGCAAGTTCAGTCTCTGCAGATAGGCCTGGAAGAAAATCAGTCATAAAATCACTGGACTCGAGAGATCAAAGGACGGTAACCTAGGACTCAACGCAGGACGTTAAATCCTCCATTCGAAGTGGGCCCAGCAGGCTGGAATCACCTTGGGTAAAAACGCTGGAATTTTTTTTTTTTCACAGAGTTTTTTTTTAGCAAATTCTGAATTCATATTTGCAATCAGAGACTCCAAATTAGCTCGGATAGGTCTAGACTATACCCTAGACACGGCTCAAAATAGGGGGCTTTTTTTCACTTTTACCTCCGGGGAATCCTTCTGGGCCCACTTCGAATGGAGGATTTAACGTCTTGCGGACTCAACTGGCTCATTCGGGGGACTCTTGGGGTTCAGTTGATGTAAGGTAGAAGGTCCATAAACCAACCATCTAAGCACTGGAACTCAATTTTAGGCAGGTGAAAATTCTCAAAATATTTTTCAGTGAATTTTTCTTCAAAGAGAAGAGGAGTTGGCATCTAACCCAAGTCGTTTCATATTTTTTGGACCATTTTTGAATTAGTTATGAAATTTTGAAGTTGAACTAACATAGGGCTATGAAAAAACAGCATGTACAAACTGTGTACATTTATAGGGTGGGCGGTTCTAAATGCCCGAACTGTTTTTGAGCCTTCTACCTTACATATAACCCTTGAAAGACCATTGGGGTCTCTTTGTATGAGATGTATTTAGCCTTACAACTCTTCAATTGTGGTTTAGTATATGAGTTGTAATACATTGTCATTTATTTACTATCATGATCATTAACCCATAGAGGACGATAGGGACGTTTTGAATCCTTTGGAGGACAATAATCAATTGTAGTGGTTGCAAAAAAGGTACGTTTCATCCGTTGTTTGGGTAAACATGAAACTAGAGATGTGCTTTGACATGGAAAGCATGAAATAGGATCATTAAATGTATTTTCAATTTTAGGTGCTCCAAATTGTAACACAAAGCCACATAAATCCATGCCCATGTTTAGGTGCTCCAAATTGTAACACATAGCCACAAAAATCCATGCCCATGCAGACAAGTCCCTTTGTGCCCATTATCAAATTTTTAGGTGTTAGCTATCAGTTTTAGGTGTTGTACGGTTTAACTTCCCACCGTCTAACACTCGGCGGGCCAGAATCCACAACCCACCTTTTCCCCACGGTAATAGGTCTATCCTTTAAGGATTAACCCCTATAGTCCCATTGGCCCAATGGGGGCCAAGATGCGACTTTAGGAAGCTCATACAATCTCAATATTCATTGTAATTTTTTGAAACTTTTTGTGAAGCTAAAAATCACATAAGCTTTCTGAAAACATAATTTTTATTTCAATCCGTACCCGGGAGCAAAATTTATGGCACAATAAGCCAAAAATGTGGGTCGGTAGGCAGCACAAAAAATCACAAAAAGTCAAAATAAAGTTTTTTTCCTAAAATATTACATTTTTGTATAGATGTGAAGCTTTGATTCATTCTATTTAGACTAGTAATGAGAAAGTTATGAACAAACTTGTTTTTCGGGCAATGTATGCAACTTCTTGGAAAAATAAATTATAGGATTCATTTTTTAATGCAATTTTCACAATTTTTCAGAACAAATTGTGTGACAAGGATAAACATGCTTGGTAGAACAGTCTCATGTATGGATTATTGTGTTTCAATTCTATTTTAGAGCTTTTTACAATTTAGTCAATTGTTCAATCTTAGACCTACTTCTACTTAACAATTTTTTAAAGAAAGAAAATCAATTTCTTTTGAAATTTTTTTCCTAAACTTTCAATTCAATTTTTCAACATAAAATTTTTAAAATTTTAAATTTGTAGTGCAAAAACTTTTCACAAATGGCAGTCAAAGTCATCTAGAATTGCAAGAATCTAGTGTTCAAAAAAACTTTTTTTCCCAACTTTGAATGCTAGCAGCTTCCAATTTGTAAGATCAAACTTCATGAAATTTTTACCACATGATCTTAGACAAGATAAGTATAAGATTTTATGGTTAGGATTTTATAAAAATGTTCTTTTTGCATTCTTGGATGAACACAAATAAAATGGTAGCATTGAGTGGTTTTGGGCAGAAAATGGCCTTTGGACTTTTGGGATTAAGTTATTTTGTATTGAAGTGTATTTGGTCAATGTTTTTTTGATCAAATACCACCAAATTCATAATATACTATATGATTGCAAAGGGTTTCTTGGTCCTTTAAAGGATAATATCTACTAGTGTGCTTTGTGTCATTGCCACAATCAAAATCAAAGTAAAAGTAATTTTCTAATTTTTGGATTCGTAGAAACTTTGAAATTCAATAACTTTTACATAGAAGGTCCAAATATCACAAAACAAAGTCCTTACACCCCTCCTTGTTGAGGGCTTTCTAACAGTATCAAGATTAAAATCAAGGGGATGCATGCTCTAGGAGACCTCAATATAACAAACAAACAAACAAACAAACAAAACAAACAAAATAAACAGCCTAATTTAAGGTATAGACCTTATTATGGCAAGAATCAGTATTGTTTTTCTGTTTTTTAGACTTGTGGTCATATGGCCTCTTTCAAAAAGGTTCTAAGTTTCTTGACTAATTCATTTGGAGAGCTTGAATTGAAGAAGGCCAACTTTGATTATGCAATTTTGCATATGTAGTTTTTGTATATAATTTTTGTATGTTTTGACTGTACACAAGGGATGAAATGAGGTTTTAAAAACATTGTAGCAACGTTGTGTAGGGCCTTGATTATAGTCTAGAATTTTTCAACACATTTACTCTTTTTTTTCTATAGGCTTGAAGCTATATATTTTTTTGAGGAAATTAGGCACTTATTTGCCTAAAAGAAAACATTAGATAGAATTACCCATAATCAACCACTAAAACAATTCTGCAAATGTCTGGAGCAGTATTAGAGGCAATGTAAAATTTTTGTCATATATGAAGATAGAAATCACAAGAATTGCAAATTTTTTTGGTAATTTTATGCCTTGAATTGAAAGCACTATGAGTTTTGGTCTTTTGAAAGCCAAAGGTTAGTCTAGATGCATACCCAATGTATACTAGACTCTTTCAATTCTGATAATTCAACTAAGAACTATTTTCCAACTCACTTCTTTGTATTATCTTACTCAATACTTTGGGACATGTGTCATGACTTTATTTGTTCCAACATTAGAAAAGGTGAAAAGACACATTCCAAACTTGGGTTGGAAATTTGTTCTAGCCTTGATAAAAAAAATAATTGTATTTTATAGGTTGGGTGTAAGTCTCTGGTTACCTAACAATATATTTGTGGGCTTTGTCCTTTGAACAAATATTCTATTATAGCATCAATTCTCTCTCGATTATGAATTTGAGTTTTTAAACCCTATCTTAAACCTCGTTTTCACTAAATAACGTATTTAGGATTTGGTTGCAATGGATAGAGATTTATAAGTTTACTATTCTTGGTGGCTTCATAAAATATCTTTGCAATGAATTTGCAATTGGGRTAATGTTCTACATGCACTTAGGACTTTGGGTGGCATTTCATTTTTGGAGAAAATAAAGATATTTTATAAGTGGTCAAAGTCAAATTAAAAAGTTTGTTCTTAGATCAAGACTATTTTTGCCTATTTAGATGTTAACCTCTATAGCCTAGAAGATGGCAATCCATTTCCAATTACAAACCATTTTCATAGTGTAGACTGCTCTCTTTCTGTGCAATCAAAGATGAGTAAAAATAATTATGGCGTAGTCTCTAAATATTTCAACCAACCTTGTTTGATTTTGTTTGCATCCATGTTTGGAAATAGGAAGGTCTATATGACCGATATAGGTTAGACAAAATCTTCAACAAAAAAATTCAATATAATTATGTTTTGAGAAAGAAAAAAATTGGAATCCTTCCTAACTCTATTTCTATCCACAGAAAAACTTTTGGAGTCACAAAATCCGTGCAACAGATATACACAATTGTGGTTTGAAATGGGTCAATTACACTAAAGGTTTTTTTCCATCAATAACCACTTAAAATTGCCATTTCTATTTTAAAGTGCAAAAAACTTAGTTTACAAACGATTTTTTTTTGGAAATGTAACCGTAAAGATCTTATACGATACTGATTATAAGAATAGAGGGAGAAAATTAAAGTTGAAAGTAAAAAAGAACACGTGATTTTCATCCTTTGAAAATTGTTAAATAGGTGTTGGTACAAAATTGAAGGGATACTAACATTAGATGTTTTTTCAGCCCCGGAAGAGCCTGTTTCGGGGTTGTTCCCTGAAACTGTTCACTGCACAGGGAACCAGCCACTGCTGGTCTGAAATTTCGAATTTCAAAAAAAAAAAAAAAAAATTTTTTTTCTAGAAATCTTAGAAAGTTTAAAGAAACTGAAAACTGACTTCAATTTTTTTTTTTTTTCAATTTTTTTTTAAATAATTAATAAATAAATAAAAACAATAATTAATTAGTATTATCCGACGTGGCAATCTCTGTGCCACGTCAGACTGCCTATGTGGCAGAGTTCCCAGAGTTTCCAATTTGTTCCCACAGCCGGGAACTTGCAGTCTTCTAGATGGGCCAGAAAACATCTAATGGTTGTAATAGCTCAAAGATGGAATTAACCCCTAAAGGAACATTGTCCATTCAACAGACAAATAGGATTTTGGGCAAGTATCTACGGTCTCAATTTTGGTCCTGAGTTTTTGAAACTTTTTTTGAAGATAGAAAAATTGATTCGCTATGTGGGAATACAATTTTTTTTATCAATCAGTGCTCGGGAACAAAAGTTATGCCCAAATAAGCTCAAAATGGGGGAGAGGGGGCAACAAAAAAAAATTTTAATTTAAAATTAGTGCATTTCAATTCCATCTTAGAGATTCTAATCATTTAGATTTTTGTTCTATCTTCTACCTACTTCTACTTAACAATTTTTTAACTACTAAAATCTATGCTTTTTAAATTTTTTAAATTTTTTCCTAGCCTCTCACTTCAATTCTCCACCATAAAGAGTTAAAGCTTAAAAATCTACAATACAAAAAATTAAAGTTAAGAAGGTTCAAAGTCTAATAATCTAGTCCTGCAATGTACTGAAAACCTTGTTTTTTCCACTTTAAATTCAGAAATTTTGTAAATTTGCAATCTATGTGGTCAAAATTTCTGAAATTTACCACATATTCTCACACTACAGTAGTGAGGTTTAAGATCCAACGGTTAGATGTGCAAAAAGAATAGCTTTCAAATTTTTTTACTACGTCCTATAGAAATGGCAGTTCTGAGTGTGTTTTTTGCAGAAAAAAGGGCTTGGTTCTTTAGGAGTTAAAACACACTAAATAATTCTAATGGTGAGATTATTGTAGTGAACATACCTAACCTCGTGGAACTTTTTTTTGAAAACGGTGAAAATTGAGTTGAAAAATGAATCTAACACGTTATTTTCTCAATAAATTTCTTTGATTGCGCGCAAAGATGCTCCATAACTTTCACATCATTAATCCAAATGTAAAGAATCAAAGCTTTTCATGTCGACAAAAAATATAATTTATGGGGGAAAAAATTTGAATTTATTCCAAATTTTTATGAAGTTTTTGTTGCCCAATGTCCCCTATTAAAAGCTTATTGAGCATAATTTTTACTCCCAGACACCAATTGAAATAATAATCATATTTACACCAAATCTAATGAGATTTATATCTTAAAAAATAAATTTCATCTAAAACCATAACCAGTTTATGCCTCCTACTATAACTCCATATCCCCTGTTTACCAATATAAAATTCAAATTGAAAAATAATCGTACGTTCAACAGGCGGCCTGTGAAGGAGAGAAAACAAAGAGAATCAAGAGGGAGCAAAATTAAGGGGAAAAGCTTGAGACGATGCTACCAACCCGAAGACAACTGTATGGTATCTCGAGACTCACACCAGCTTGAAAGTTTTCATAAATGGCACCTAAACCCTAGAAATATAGGTTGCAATAAATCAGTGGATTAATCTTTCATACCACGCCAGTTGGAGGTGGTGGTGACGATGCTGATGGTCTGTTTGACGATGACGCAGTCGTTTCCGATTGAAACTTAGGAGTCTACTGGTGTTCGTGTTGGCAACGTCTGAGTCGCAAGACCTTGAAGAAAGACCTAAAAACAACAGAGAAGAAGGAATGTTCTAAAATTATTCTGAAATATGAAACGCCGTTCGGAAATCGAAACATAATTATTCTTGCTGTTACTACACAGTAAGCTCTACCAAGCAATGCGTCTGAGACTTCCACATCTCAACGCGAAAAGGAGCTCACGGTCTCACAGAATGCCGAATCAAGTTACAATGCACTCATGACCTCAAAAGCATTGTATATTCGTCACATGCCCCACCTAGTAAACCATCTGAACCCCAGCTAGGTAGAAGAAGAAGACAAAAAACGGAAGAAGTCAAAAACAAAGATGCTCGTTCCCAATTGGCATCTTCTCAAACAGCAGGGACATCTCTTGTAAATTTAATTTCACCTACACGTATTTCAAAAACTACTCGCAACTAACCTCCCTTGCTCCAGGAAAAATGGGTCAGGAAAAATAGGTMACAACAAGCATAAAACCCCAATAAAAATTAACCAAATCCTACAAGGTCTCTTCGATCATCGCCCAAATCGAGCACGTCAATATTACATGGCCAACACATTTACAGAAACTTCAACGCACCTCACAAATCCTCAACAAACCAGGCAATCTTCGGCTTCCGTACACCACCCAGAATCAAACCCTTGACGTCCGCTTGGCTCTGGTCCATCAATCAATTCTGTCCGCACCGATTAACGGAACACATGAACGTGTGAGATCAGGAAATTCAAGCAAACGKTTCAATGAGAACAGAACATGCGTTTCGTCTCGCAGATTGCGCCCCACGTCAAGGCCAAGGTCCATGGAAGTACCACCATCGCTGCTGCTACTCCTATTGCGATGGAAGCTCCGCCAATGTTTTCGCTTGGAGGGAGTGCACGAGAGGGGTTAGGGTTTCGTGGCAAGCGTAGTTTGAAACGAGGTCTCTAGTGAGGCTTCAAACGACGCTTGAAACGAGGTTGTAGTCCGCATGTGGTCGGGTGTGGTGCAAACCACCAAGTATGGTAAGGTGGAAAGATCTTTAAACTGATTTTGTAATATATGAAATATATGTCAAAAATATTATTAGAGTTTTTATTTTACTTCAATTATTTGGTAGAACATTTGTTCTAGAATTTAATGAAATATAAATTACACAATATTTGTATCTAATAATTTGTATTTTGACACAAGCAAGTAATGTATAAAGTGTCTCCGTTCATAGAAAAAGAAATTTATTCCCCCATTCAAAAAAAAATTGATGAATGTGTAGAGAAAAATATTTCAATAATTAAATGTTGTCTAATACACAAGTTAATTTTGATTCATAGTCTTGAAGAGTTTTTGTGAGAKTTTTTCATCCAAATTTCTTTGGAGAATTTTTTACATGTATTTGCAATGAATAGTATTGAAAATCCTTTCTTTGTTGTAGTATTGACTTTTTTATGGAACATACATTATCTTTTAAAAAAGAGAGGTGATTCATAGCACATGGATATTGGGTGCGACAAAACATAACTTTTCCTTAATGATTTGARTGGAAAAAGAGGTAGAGACAAACAAGTCAAATGCTTGGAACAAGACAATGCTTACAATAAAACAATACAACGTACAACCACTCTACAATAAAGATACGGGGTCTCCTTTATTTATTTGTTTCAAATGTGAATGTTTCACATGACGATCGAGGCAAAAAATGGGGCTTCTACCGCATTCATTCTATCAAAACATGAATGCAACTTGGTGCCTAGCAATGAGGAACATTGGCACACAAAGGAACAGCACACTCCATATCGGCATCGGCTACCCAACCGGTCTTTCCACTATTGGTGACTTGTAACCACCAAGGGTCAAGCCCAACAACAGAACTTTCGACCCGACAATTGATTGTCACAATCCTATTTGCCGGAATCATGGTGTAGATGGACGTCCCCACTCYGGACTCCTCTTGCAATTTGGTGACCCTTAAAGTCTTGCCTAGAACTTCCCCGTGTGCGACGTTTGAAAAGCAACTGCTTGCTACAAGCACGGCCACAAGGAAAAACATGGGTTGCATCTTCCTGCAAATCATTCCGCCAAGAAACAAACAATGCTTTTAGAACCATCACCTCTATGAGATGATACTCATATTATGTAAGAAAAACCCGTACACCACTAGTCTTTCATCCTACGTATTGTACATCAACGGTACTAAAGAAAAGTGAACTTGTAAACCATATCTAGCTTGTATTTGGACCACCGATTCTTTTCATCTTGTAAGCAAAAGCAATAGCATAGCAAGAAATCAACCAATTGCAACTTGCAACATAAGCAAGGACATGGAACACTACCTTGTTGGCGTCATGGTGACAACTACTTGTTGTGCCCTCCCTCAATAGAAAAAGTAGTAAAGGAAACTATCAAGGAGCAAAGTACAAGCAAAGCATACAAAACTCAAAACAGTCACAAGAAGCAACTCAAGGACCTTCTAGTAACTGTAGAAGAAAGAAAGTGTGAGGGAAGAGGAGGTGGTGCCCGGCTAGTATTTATAGCTCTCACAAAACGACTTCGCAAAAAAGAAGCGGTGGGGTTCCGGCCTTCCGGGGAAGTTTCCCAAGAAGTTTCCCAAAAAGGTARTACAAAAAAATCCAAACAACTATGGAGTTTCTTTGCTTTCTCTCTATATGACTATGAAATAAATGCGAAAGGTTTTCAAAGACTCCTTTGTTATTGTAGGGCAATAAAAAATTTCTTACAACCTTTCAAGTGCTTTGCTTATAACGGATGACATGGTTGCTTGAAGGACAAGTCCTTTGAAAGCTTTTCAACAACTCTTTCAAAAGAGCTTAAAGAATTAGGAGATGAAAAAGTAAGAATTCTTTTTTCGTTCATAATCCGACCTACCTAGTCATGGACTTGTTCATTCCAAAACACAGTAATTACAAGAAGGCCATTCATGCCGCTACCATCAATGTGGTACTATCTACATGAAAATTCAATATGATTTGGCCACATTCATGCAATTTTAGAAGTGGTGATAAGCTCAACCTTTAAAGGACTCGGGTACAAAAATTAGCATCACTTCGCGGCCCTGTGATTTTTGAGTTGCTATGGGATTTTTGTCACACAATCTATGCAAGATAATCTTTAACTTGGAGTTGCAGGATTCAGGCATTACACTTGATTGTGTTGGAAATAGGACAAAAACGCTTAATACATAATTTCCAACCAGTAGAACATGTCAAGAATGACAAAGTGCCACAATGTAAGTCTTCAATTATGATGATCTTATTTTAACTTTTGTGAGTTACTAGTTAGGTAATTGTTCAAAGTGTGTTTCAATCATGGGATCCTAAATAAAACGAAAATGAAAATGAAAACATATTCTTAAGTTCGGCTTCAAAAAGTGAGAAAGTTCCATGGAAAATGTGGCATAGAATTTATTCATTGGAAAGCAAAAGATACAATGGATGAGTGTTTGTGAATGTTTAGAAATTCAAACACCATACAACCTTCTTCACACCCATAATCATAGAGAGCAAGAAGTTCTATCTATGTGTTTAGATTTGCTTTGAATCTAGAAATAGGTCTTTTGTGTGAATGTTCTTTCAAAAAGTTGATACCAAAATTTATTTCTTTAGRTACTTGAAAGAAATCTAAAGTGTAACAAATTAGAAGAAGAACATACTTTAATTAGCACATGATGTTCTCAAAAAATACAAACCATAGTTGAGAAGACAATGATGTCCACTCTTATTGTAAAGTGTAATTCCATGAGTTCATTGTTTTTAGAATTGTGACACAAGCCATGTTGGATGTGCAATGAGTGACTCCAAACTAGGACACGTGATGCATTGATGCACGCTTCATCATTTTGAGATTTGGTTTTAAACCTTTTTTTAAAGCTCGAATACAATGTGGATTTTTTTCATTGTGGTATTGTAATCTATAATGTATATAGGGCATTGAGTGTATGAGATTGAAGAACTAGCTACACAAAAGTCATAGTTTTGAAGTCTAAATGTGTTACTTTTGAGTAACTTAGAGCTCATGAATATTGTTGGAGGTACGGGATGGGTACATAGAGGTGTGCAAGTGATGGTTTTGAGTATTTTGTCTCCTCAATTGAATCCAACTTCTATCTTTTGGGTCAATAACTATCAAAAGATCATGTTCATTGTAAAGCTTGGATATTGCGGTCAAACTAAGAAAATACATATTACAAGTTCTTTAGGTCTAGCTTGAGTTGATTTGGAGGACAATCAAGGATGCATTTTTTGTTGTTGATGCATCTTGGAATACATGATCTAAATGCAAGATTTATTGGTTTAATTGGAGTATTCCACTACTTTGGCGCTTTCACAACACGHGGTCTTTTCAAAACATAAATTTACACCTTGGATAGATGTATTTCACAATCTTTGGCATTGAACCTACACCAACATTTGTATAGAGATTGGCAATGTGATTGATGACTATTTATGGATTTTCAATAGCATGATAAACCCACTTCAAGAATCCATCCAGCATATTTCCATTAGTCAATTGAATTTGGAGGAGTTTGAAGACAAGGGTTGGTTATTGACAATTAGTATTGACTTCTTTTAGTTTCAATGAATGTGGTAAGAAGGATAATATTGCTTGAGTTAGATTTTTTTAATATTTTTTTTAATGATATCATGTTTGTAGTTTGTACAAATTTAGGGTTGGATTTCTTTTTTGTTTGGTGTTGTTTTCTGACTTGCATGGCAAATGAATAAAAATATGAGTGTTGTAGGAACGATAATATTGCTTGAGTTTGTGTTTTTCTAATATTTTCCTATTGTTCTTGTCTTTGTCTTGTAAATATATATATTTTTGTTGGCGCTAATTAGGTTTGTTCCAAAATGATCTCTCTATTGCATTTTTGATCTTGTAAATTTTTCAAATTTGGCATTCAATTGCTGTCAAGGACCAACAAAACGACCATACGTAGTTGTTTCTCTTCCATCCATGCTATCGAAAGACATATGAAATGATCAATGGAGGGGTCAATCAACACTATTTGTTCTTTTTTTTGCATCTCTTTGAGTATCTTTCCATTGAAGGACATGAATCTTTGATAGGCAAAACATAGGTCCATACATKGTCTTTGGCCCATGCTATATGCGTATAAAATGATGACCTCACATTCAATGATGAATTGCCTAGTAGTGTTATTTGAAAATGCCTTCAAATTTTTACTTTTCAATATTCCAAAACTCCACTTTAAAAAGGGCTTTCAAACTCAAAGTTTTTAGTACACTAAGAGTGCACCAAACTCTACTTA
The DNA here is from genome assembly GCA_006891605.1 of Pleurozium schreberi. Taxonomy (NCBI): domain Eukaryota; kingdom Viridiplantae; phylum Streptophyta; class Bryopsida; order Hypnales; family Hylocomiaceae; genus Pleurozium; species Pleurozium schreberi. Next base: position 13,907 of record VACF01002671.1, on the reverse strand, counting down.
TATTGCGAAACTGGTCTTTATAATGTTATTTTCAGCCTTAAAATGGAACATTTTGTCCAACAAAAAGATCATTTTGGGATGGAGGTAGTATTTTATTTGAAATAAGCACAAATATAGAATTGGATTTCTTTCTTGTTTGGTGGTGATTTTGATGATGGAATTGAAAAATGCCAATCCCAATGTTTGGAATGTTGTACTAAAACAATCTACATCCTATAGGGTTTTTTTTTTCCCAAAATATTGAAAATTGAGTAAGTTGAAGGACTTCAAAGTTTATTTTAGAATAGAGGATTTATAACTACCCGCAAACAAAAAATCCTCATAACTTTTGACTCATTGATCAAAATGAAATGATTCAAAGCTTTCCATGTATATATAACTCTAGAAAATCAATATCATTTTTTTTTTTTTTTTAAAGTGATTTTTTCTAATTTGCCTATTTACAAAAAAAAGTGACATATTAGGCCACAACTTTCGACTTGTATATCCAAATGTCATAATATTTAGTGCATATGAAAGATATTCCTCGCCCCAAAGGCCCAAACTTCTATTAAAATTTGGGCCCAAAATATGGAAATCTCCAGCTACACGTATCTGCCCGAAATTGCTATGTAGCCAAAAAACTCATGCCGGTCCTTTAGGAGTTAAAGAAAAGTAGAAAACATATGGATAGTTCATAGCTTAAAGCCAAACATTATATAATAATATGATCAAGATGAACCTACAAGATAAATAATCATTCATTAGATTATTACGWGCATCTTCTAGGATTTTAGCTATGATCTTGCCCTCATAGAACTTCAAGTAATTGATACTTTGTGACTCGATCAAGGCAAGAATATGCAAGAATAGACAAATATAGAACTCATCCTGAATTCCAAAGGGCTTACTTGCAAACAATAGTTGCTTTAACCATCTTACACTTATTTTTCTTGTTATTCGTGATATCTTGTTCTTACTAAGCTTGCAAATTAACCCATTGGGTCATTGCACAAAACACTTGTATTATTTGTTGCATTTTGGGTTTTTGCTGTGACAGTACTACGGGTACTACGAGTATTGTGCGTACTATTATCGGCTCAGAAGATGAAACATGGGCCGTCGATTGAAAATGAGATGTGCCAGTGGAATGACACGCTATTACTTTTTAGTGGATGACTCGTGTGTTTAGGGTTTAAGCTATAGGGTTTAGATAATGTCCATGTAGGATTTTTTCATCTGTAGTGGGCTTCCAACACTACTATGCAGTACTTAGTATAGCGTTGGAGTATTATTATCCAGCAAGGATTGTCTTTTTTGCTGAAAAATGCCTGTTATCATTTCCATTTTTAAAAACTAGAAGACCATTTTAAAAAATTAAGCAAAAAAACGGCCATTCTTAGGAACTTTATGTAGAAGACAATTTCCAAGGGAAATACTGAATTTGCATGTTCTATTGCTCAGAAATACATGCTAATTGAAGCACACTTTATGGCAATAAAGAAGGCACAAGAAGCACTGGTTTGGGAATCCCTCTCGTGGGAAGTTGTATGTTCATTAGGAGAACAGCCCTACAAAACCTCAAGTCCAACTTCATTACCTTGGGTATTTGAAAGTACTCAAAACCCATAAAACCGCAAGTGTGACATATTATGGAAATTGCACACGCCCCCCTGAAATCATTCCAAAAAAATTGAAAAAATTCAAGGACGTTGGAAAATGGAAAAGGAACCTTCACTTTGAATTTCGTGTTGATTGGACCATTTTTGCATTACTTATGCTACAAACTGACTTCAACCTCCAAGTTCCAACGTGTGACGGAAAATAATACAAGTGTTTCATGCAATGACCCCATTAAGGACTGTGGTTGATTTGAAAGGCAGGCAAGACATTCTCTAGTTTCTAATCAAACATGGAAAAAAATTGTGATGCTCTTTGGAGATTTGACCATGCCGATGGAATTAGCATGCATGATTGGGCCTCCACAATAAATTTTGTGGCAATTCAAGGTTCCCTTATTGGAAGATTTATGTATTTTCAGCCCAAATTACATTAGTTTTTTCAACCCCTAAACCGCTTGCTAGCACAGATTGTCCTGATTCTTGTCCCAATGCACTTGATTTACAATTCCCTACACCCGTCCTCTTTTGTTTGTAACTATCCAAATTCATTCCATTTCTTTGACTATCAATGAAAAAGTGTCCATATCAACCCAAAAGTGGTCGACAGGTGCTCAATGGGTTAAAGCACTGTCAAAACACAGTCAGACAACGACCGAGTTTGCAATGAATCCACAGCTAGCGTCTTTCTTAGTCCAGGAACCAAACCAGTCCTGTCCATTTCTGTCCATTTCTTGGCGGCCCTTGCAGTCAATTATGAACCACCAAGCAAGCAACAAATTCACAAACAGAATATTTAGAGGAAAGACTTGAGAGCAAGGATCGAAGTGGACGGAGTTTTTCCTGGCATGGGATGGGAAGAAATTAAAGTCCATCTGTCCATACATTTTCGGCACTTTTAATAATAGGCAGTCTGGTATTCATGCATACTATGAAAGGTGAGATACGATTCTAGCTCATTGCAGTGGAAATCTTTAGGGCATAGCAAGAAGGGTTGTCTCAATGTACGTCACAAGATGCATGTATCCTTGAATCCTTGCTCTCTTATCATGCTAATTTTGATCGAAATGTTGTCATCCAGAATTCTTGGAATAGACACAATCATCAATCCAGATCGATGTGCACGGTAGAATTGCATTAATTGGGATTCTAGCTAGCTGGAGTCTCCTTAAGAAAAATCCTTTATTACTTCACGTTATTTAACTGACATACATATATGGAGTCAACTGGGTTTTAGCAGCACATGGTGTTGTCTCTGGAGATTGTATGTCACCGTAGTGAGTGTGCGATTCCCATTCATGTTCACAAAGAAGCATGGTGTCTAACCGACACAGTGAGGAACAGTGTCGCAGTGGCCGGCCGGAGTATCGCCGTCACACACCATGTCGAAATCTGCGACATAGCCCCGCTGGCCACCGGCCACCAAGAAGCCCTTCAGCCACCAGTTGTCTCCAGCAATAACCGAGCTTTCAAGCCGGCAATCCACGTTGAGGATGGTGCCTTTCTGAAGCTGGAGGAAGAAGCTTGGCCCTGTCCCCGGCCGCTCTTGGAGCTTCGTCGCTCTCACAGTTTGGCCTATCACCGCGCCTTGTGACACGGTGGCGAAGCAGGTGCTTGCCACCAGCACAGGAGGACCGGAAGGGTGATACTGGGGAGGGTATTTTTTTTCAGTATGTAACTATACCCCCCAAACTTTCTATTTCTAGGAAGTTTGGGGGTATAGTTACATACTGAAAAAAAATACCCTCCCCGGTATCACCCTCCCATTCTCCCAGTGCAGCACCGCCACCACAAACATCAGCGAAAGTTTCCTGCACGTATAAATGTGGGATTAGAGCTAAGTACGTATGAAACCATGCACTTGTACTCATGAGGGATTTTCAAAATCATGTTCCAAGTGTGTTCTATATTGGTCTAAAGAGCATTGTATACAGGTTGCATTTTGAAACATATAAATAATTATTCTGGTGGGTTTTTTTGGTGGATAACCATCTTCATAAAGTTATTACTAATGGCCACTTTTTATTTTCTAAATTTACTTATTTTTACTATTTTAAAGTAATTTTCACATCAAAACACCTATTCTCTTGAGATTTGGCACTTTTTTAGTTCTTATAGTTAGAGAATTTCTCTATGAATTTCCTTTGGTGGTTACCTTCATCTTAAAGGTGTATACATTGACTATATTTTTAAGAAATTTTAAAAATTAGTTTTCTATTTTTAAAGTACTCCAGAAAAGTTTATGAGTAGTGTTCCAAAACGCAACAAATAGTACAAGTGTTTCTTGCAATCACCCTTAAATGGCACAAAATATGTTAGATATTGCCATATTGCACAACAATCCATTGAAATAGCACAACATTTCCTTAAAATGGCACAAAATACTGCCATTTTTGGAGCAAAAATGCCGCCAATTCTAACTAAATTAACCATCTTCATTTACGAGTACTGTATCAGGCTATCAGTTGAGTGTGGGTCCCTTTTGCATCCTTGAAATGAGAGGGCCTTTGCCCTTTGGTGAAAGTTTCTTCTGCAAGAGCATGTGGGTGATTGCAAGAAACACTTCACGTTTTTGTCTCAAAAACGTAGTTTTTCTTCGTAACCTACCACTAGCACCAACAACATTTTTTTGAGTTTCAATCATTGAAACTTTAGAAATAACACTCCGTCCTTGGTATGATGGAAAAGATTAAATCTTGTTTTCCCAAGATTATATAAGGACAAAGGGAGGGGAACTATCTCTAACCAATCTAGTGTGCTAAAAAGACAATGTTATGAAATCATCAATGTGGAAATTTGCACCTTGTTGATTGAGATTCACAATTGATGTGCGTATGAAGATGTATGAAGGCATTTTTCCATTTTAATCCCTTAAGCACCATTTGTCCCCTTAAAAGAAAATTTGGGTATGGAATTATGGATAGGGTCTTATTGTCTCAAATTGTAATGAATGTATTTGAAACTTTTGAAGGACATACAATTCTACAAGAACTTCATGGATATATATCTTTTTATTTCAAAGTTATGGCATTACAAGCCAAAAATGGAGGTTGGCAGGTAATACAAAAATAATCACAAAAAGTCAAAACAATTTTTTATTTTTTTTTCCTATAAAATTCTTATTTTGTCCTACATTGAAAGATTTGATTCATTCTATTTGAACTAGTGCTAAGAAAGTTTTGAACAATCTTGTTTTTTGGGCAATCCAAGCATCTTTTTGGAAAAAATATTTTGTCCAACTTTGAATGCTAATATCTTCCAATCCATACAACCAAATTCAATGAAATTTATTGGACAAACAAAACAATATGCAAAACGAATTATTAACCATTTATAAGCAAAATTCATGGGAGAGACAAATTGTATTTGTTTTATCTTATGGATTGGGAAAATACATTCACATGTATAGTAAAATCATTAACATGTTTTATATGCAAACATTASTGTATGTATTCAAACAAAAACTTAAGAAGTCAGTGACTTTTTGAAACAACACCCAAGGTACTATTCAATAGCTTTTTCTACAATTTTGAGAGACAATCTTGGATTATCCTTGCAACAAAGTTGAAAATTAGTAAGCCCGCATTTGCATTAATTCCACAAGATTCTAGATCAATAAGTATCCATTTCATGACTATTTAAAATTCTTGAAAATGTTCCAATAAAGTTTTATTATTTTGAAGTAGCCACCAATTGAGTATTAGATTGTTAATTAGAAGGTGTTTTATTCAATTTGAAGTTTGAAAAAATAAATTTGAATTTAATAATTGGGACCTAAAGCTCTCTTCTTAGAAAACAACTTGGACTTGAATAGCGTAAATCTACTAAAAAAGATTTTGAAGTAGGCAAAGTCCTTGGATACAAAAATATCTTGCAACTTGTTTTGCAACACAAGACAAGCTAGCTTGTAGGTTGAGATTTTTGTTGTTGTATAATGTATAATGATAGGTAAAATTGGGTTACCAATAAGAAAATCCAAGCACACCACAACAATTTAAACACAACAATCCAAACATTGACACATTGTAGTAATATGATTAACCCCTGAGCTCCCATCTCATGTTTTCTAAAATACAGACCCTTCTCAATTTATTGCAATCAAACTATCATCTAAAAAAAGATCCACATGAATTGACTATATCGATTAGTAGTAGAGACAAGTCTAGAGTTAGAGGGAAAGGGACATGTCCTTTTACCATATCGTTGAAAAGATTATAATAGTCAAACAAAGAAATTTTTCAATTTGGAGAGGCCATATTTGAGGAGCTCGGCACTCACGGCCTTATGGGTTAGTGGGTTACTAGTGAATCTACAATATAAATTTTTTTTTTTGGATCTTTTTGTGTCGTTTACTTAGCATGCCCTATAAAACTTCAAATGTACAATCAAGGCAAGGATACCAGGGATACTCTCAACAGTCTCAAAAAAACAGAATTCAATATGAATTCTCAATAACTTAATTATGGAAAGTAGTTGGTCGTGCAGGAACTTGGTTWCTAACAGAGTTACTAGACTATAATTCCTTGTTTTGTTATTCATAATATCGTGAACTTTTCTTGCTTGTTCGACCTTGCTTTTTAGACCATGACAGACAATGACAGAGTTTGCAAGGAGTCCACTAGAATCGTCCTTTCTGTCCAAGATCCAAAGCTGTCCACTTCTTCAATCCCTTTTTAAAGTCTTTACGTTACTGGCTCACAGACCACCTCAAAGGAAGCTTGTGTGCAGATCGAGGCTCCTGGGTATCTTTAAATGCCATGCTATAGATGCTAAGTATGCATCGACTAAGAAAGCCTTTCGACCGGAATATCAATTGAAAACTGAGACTCCGGAGATATGTACATTCACATTCGGGACTTTACTAGTATAGACGTATACAGGTAAGGTGCAAATAATACGATTCTCAACACAGTGCATCTCTTGGAAGCACAGCGTGAATGATTGTCACAATAGTTATTCATGTCAATTTGCCACAGAAATGTTGTCATACAGAATTCTTGCTTGGAATACACAACCATCGACCAACGACCAATGATTCATCTTCACTGACGGGGGAATTGCATTAACTGGGACACGAGCTCGATTGCTGGAGTCTCCTTTAACTTTATTAGTTCACATTATTCATTGACATACATTCATGAACGGGGATCTGCAAATGCATGGTGTTCGGTGTTCCCTCTCGAGATTGTCACCGCAGCAGGCTAGCTCTTTTCATGCAAGTAAGTACGTAATCTCTACGTACGTAACTACCATGAAATATTAACCGTGGTGGCTAGCTAGCTAAACAATCAACAGTGAGGAACAGGGTCGCAGTGACCGGCCGGAGTATCGCCGAGACACTCCATGTCGAAATCTGCCACGTAACCCGACTTGCCGTCAGGAACCGCGACAGTACCCTTCAGCCACCAGGAGTCCGGTCCAATGGTCGAGCTTTGAAGTCGGCACTCTATGTCGAGGTAGGTTTGGGCCGCCAGCTTGGTAAACAGGAATGCCCCTGTCCCGGGCTGCTCCTGCAGCTTCGTCTCTCTTAGAGTTCGTCCGAGCAAGGTTCCTTGGGCAACGTCGGTGAAGCAGATGCTGGCCACCAGCACAGCCGCCACGAACACCAGCGAAAGCTTCCTGCGCATACACAGTAATGTGGGATCACAGCTTAGTACTTATGGAACCATGCACTCGTATTCATACTGTCCGACAACAAGAAGAACATCACCGTGAATATAATGTGAACACCAGCCTGAATGAACACAATTGAACAGTCCTTAATAGAATTACCTAAGTATTCTCTAACGACGCTGTCAAGACACAGATAGCAATGACAGCCCTCGTTGCCTCTTTGTAAGTAGAAATGGAATCTAGCTAGCTATGACACCAAATGACAAAATGTGACTAGTTGTACTGAGAAAGATGCAATCACCGTTGTTCAGAATAGAATAGTGATAATATCAGTAACTGCGAAATCAAAACAAGAAACGGACTGGTTGCAACTTGCAAGATACTGAGAAAGATGGATCGGAGTACAACCTTGCAGTCGCCATCGGGTATACCTGCCTGTGTCTCGTTCTCTCAGATTGATTGGAAATTAACCTGTGCACAACACAAACACCACCAAGCAGTACGTGAGTCTCCTGAGGGGGGAATTCTTCTGTGTGTATACAAGCGAAATGAAACAGTCATGCACAACGGAACAAAGGCCGGCCTGGGGTCGAAGAAGTTAGAGATGTGAGAAAATGATGAGTTGCAATTTCTCCGTAGAGCCTGGAACTTAAGAGAACAAGAAAGCCACCCCAATTGCATTGTCAAGTATATCGATCCTACGTAACTGGAATCGAACTGATCGAAACGAGCAAGTCAGCAACATGCACAACAGCGATCGAATGCATCAGCATGCAATTCTAGAATGCAACTCTATCGTGTCTGTACACGTTAGAACTTCGAAGTCAGAGCACCAATTGCAGAATGAGCTGGGAAGCAGCAAGGTGCTTGGGAAGATCGACCTTGAATGGAAGCAAAGCCGCGATCGCTGATGCTGGAGGAGCGAGGAGCGAGCAGGAAAGGGAAGCGAGAGTAGTGACACTGAGGGCCGAGCGAGGAGGCTGCTTATATACTGCTCCCCCACTCGGACGAAAGTAGCTTCAGTTGGCAAGTTCTCGTGCATCCGAACTGAAGGCGTGACTTGCGCCGCCCGAGGACCCGGGTGGACTGGAGGCGGAGTCTCCATAAGCATCCATCTCCACTGGAACCCTTTTTACTACTTACCTGTAATTAGTTAGCTCGGTCAGTTGTTTTGCACAGCGAGAGACTAACCTAAACTAACCTTTTTCGCTTCTTCAGTTGTTAACCGTAGTTATCGGCAGTGTTTACCAGTGTTGTACGTGACATGCCTGTAGAGGTCCCTTTTGTAGGCCGGGGTGAACTGACCCCCTCGCTTGGCCCTTTGGGAAAATGCTAAATAATTTTAATTTTCAAGCATGATAATATTTGCAAAATTTGGAATTCATATTTGCAATCGGAGGCCCCAAATTATCAAGGATGGGACAACGGGTGTGCAAGGTAAATTAATCAAGTACAAAATAGGGGACTTTTTGTTTTACTTGCACCCCTAGAATTAGTTTCCAAACCACAATTGAAATGCATTTAGAGAAAAGAAAGAATCCATCAGTCACCTAGGCTTGAAATCTTGAATTACACTCTCAAAGATGGCCACAAAATAAACCATCAACTCATATTTGAAGGAAGATTTGAAGGTTGCTCTAACAATGTTGAATCTAGTGTTTGGTGGCCCTTACTTCCACTGCCATCAAGGTTATGAGTCCTTTCCATGGCTATCCCCCACTCCCCTAGTTACATAAATTACATACTTCTTCTATTTTTTAACCCATTAAGGACTGTGGTTGATTTGGGGGGCGGGCAAGACATTCTCTAATTTCTAATTAAACATGGAAAATATATCAAATTGTGATGCTTTTTAGAGATTTGACCATGCTGATGGAATTGGCATGAATGATTGGGCCTCCACAGCAAATTTTGTGGCAATTCAGGGTTCCCTTATAGGAAGATTTTTGTATTTTTAGCCCAAATTTCATTAGTTTTTCCAATCCCTAAATCGCATGCTAGAACAAATTGTCCTGGTTCTTGTCCCAATGCACTTGATTTACAATTTCCTACACCCGTCCTCTTTAGTCCGTAACTATCCAAATTCATTCTAGAACTTTGGCTATCACTAAAAAAGTGTCAATATCAATCCGAAAGTGGTTGACCGGTCCTTAATGGGTTAAAAGGCCCGTTCTTCTATTGTAAAAAGGACTCAAGTCTTTTTCAGAAACACAGGGAGTATTATTCTTCATAGACTCAAAAATTTTGCACTCACTTCCTAATCAGCCTTGTTGAGACAGGTCATTGCAAGAAAGACCGACCGGTTTTGGTAGCGTTTTGCCCAGTACTGCTGATTTTTTCGAGAGTACTGTATGATTAGAAAAAAAATTAGAAAAAAATTTAAAAAAACTTTTTAATGCATATTCTTTCAAGAAGAAGGTAACCTAGGAAGGAAAAGTGTAGAAAATTTTTCTAAGTAGGAGAACTAAAAAAGTGAAAAATGTCATGAAAATAGGTCACTTTGATTTTTTAATTTTAAAAAATAGGGAAATTTTTTTTTTAAAAATTCTAAAAATTGGCAATTTGGGAAGACTTCATGGTGAAGAGATTTCACTAAAAGAATGATCTTAAAACCATCTTGTTTGTTCAGAAGTGCGTGCGCAAGGGAGCCTTATTCGCACCTATGTAGAGGAAATAAAATAATTCTTTTTTAAATTCCCTTTGATAGATACATGCATGCCTAGTGTGGAAACAGACCATAGAAATTTTGTCTCTAGATCATTAATTTTGGATACTCCCCAGTACTAAAAACCTCTAAATCGCAAAGTGTGACAAATTAGCTAAATCAAAATTTAAATATAAAATGATTTTTTTTAATTTCTGAAAAATAATGGATTTGATTACTATCAAGCTATACATCTCCCATAAAAATTTCAAGTTGATTGGATTCATGCTCCAAAAGTTATAGCACATGACAACTTCAACATTGAAAGTGTGACGCAAATAGGACCAGTCTTTCTTGCATTCATCCAGACTTAGCTACAAATATCCTACTAATATTTTTGCCTAGCTTTCTGCCCCACCCACATTGTGGAAGACCTAATTGACAAATTTGCTAAGTCATTTTCACTCTAATTTCACCCCAAGTCCAATACTTCCAAATTCTTTGTCATGAAACTTTTCAATAAAAAATGGGAGAGGAGAAGAGAGGAGAAGAGATAGGAAGAAGAAAGAACTTCTAAGTTCTAAACCTCATAGTTTCAATGCAAGATAGTTTCACAAGAGAGTTTTGCAAGAGAGTTTCACCATTATGGCCAATTTGATTAAATTTGCAGTATTCCGTAATTTTGGCACTTTTTACACTTCAAACTGTGCGGTCTGAAATCTAAACCTATCATAGATTTTTGTAATCTACATGTATCCTAGATTTCTGAAATAGTGAAATTTACACTTGTCTTAGTAGATGTATTTGACTATGCGGTCTTAAATCTAGATAAGTCATAGATTTTTGACATCTACATATATTGTAGATGTCTAAAAATCTATACTTGTTCTAGATGTCACTTTCACAATCTAGAGTGCGTGGTTTGAAAATGGCACATTGAATACGGCAAATTTAATGAAATTTGACATCATTGTGGGCTTGTGGCATGTTTGGATTAATCGAGACTAATAATGCTCATTGCTTACAAATTCAAAATAAGTTTTGTCTAATTTTCAAGATCTCTTGGTTAAAATTGGTCACCTTACTTTTCAAACTTCATCTATGAATAACAAATGGAGTTTTTAGAAGTTCACGTATTTTGTTTGTAGCATTGTATTGTTGTGTCATGTGCCATATTAGACATGTGTCTAGAATACTAGACAACCTCTCCGCAAATTTTACTTAGTATCTTTGGATATTATTAAAACATTTTAAAACATTTTAAATAAATTATAATATATGTATATATAATTAAAATAATTTCTATGAATATTCTTGTGTGGCATATTATTGTTGTTCTAATACAGTGCTCAATGCCATGTTGCCATGTCTAGATAAACAATGATGATTTTGTAAAAAGCATTGCAATGGAAATCACTAGTGTCACTAGAAGGTTTATTTTATTTTGTAAAATCATTCTTCCTTTGTCACCACTATCTATTCATCCAATTTGATCCAAACATTTGATACTCCATATTTGTAGTAATTACAGCATGTGGGCCATCATGTAATGCTCCCATAGGGAATTGTATCCATTATGTTGTTGTTCTACTGTAGTGTGCATACAATAAGTAAAGAAAGTTGAACTTCACTCTTCAAATCTCTTATTTTCAAGGTTTTCGATTTTCATGCACAGTTTGTCATTTTCTTTTGGATTTTATCGAGAGTCGTAAACTCGCTTTCAAAAATCCACTAACTAAATGATAGTTGTCCTTTGGTCACCAAAAGATTAATCTCATAATTTTATTCACAAAAGAATGAAAAGAGGTAAAATTTTCTTTCACGATGCCCTCAAATTCCAACCTTTTCAACCTCAATTTCACATTCAAACCTAACTCTTGGTAGCATGATTTATGGTCTTTCCAAGGGGCTCCTATCATTGCTGTACAATTGTACATCTTTGACCAATGCAACGCGTCTTTGAAACGCGTCTTTGAAAGTCCATTCCAATTTGATTTGATATAAAAGATCAATTTGATACGACGGACCTAAATAGTTGAGTACAACCATGTTAAGGAAATCGACGCTTTACGCATTTGAGTATTTGACTAGTGAAGAATAAGACTTGCATTGACAAAAATCACATTCATTTTCTATACTGAATGTTCAGAATTGGAGTAGGTTGTTACTTGTTAGCCAACATTCATACCAAAATGAGCCAAGGTTATAGAATATAACCCTTTATAATGTAGTCACATGTACATTCATTTCCTCATGTATGTCATACTAGTATACTAATCAATTTTCACATGGTTTTGATCTACCTCCTTACAATAGAGTAAAATTCAAATTTTTAAGACATTTTTTAAATGATAAATTTTGTTTAAATTGTGGCCATTCCACAACTTTGGCATTTTTTAAGGTTTAGATAGTGAGGTCTAAAATCTACACCTGTCCTAGATGGTTTAGACCGCAAAGTCTACGATACATCCTTATCCTAGATGTCTGAAATATATATCTATCGTAGATGTTATTTTTCTTATTTAGAAATTGTGCAGTCTCCAAAATGACATATGAAATATTGCCATTTTAATGAAATTTCCCATGTAAACAAATGCATCTAAAGTGGAAAATTCTAATCGTAATATGCATTGATCCAAAAAAAAATGTCTCAAGAGTTAATTAAAATGTACCACCTAAAAGCCATACGCCATTTGGCACAATGAGAGGGTCCCATCCTTCTTTGAGAGCTCTCTCCACAGAAACAATGCCACCTCGGTCAAGCGCTTCTTGAATGCCGAGTGTTGGCAATACGAGATAAATGCAGCGCCGGATTTCACATGGGTCACGTGGCGCTCACGTGCCCAGTGGCAGTTAATGTGGGCCCAGTCGATGTACGTTCGACATGTGACCCGGGTCCACGGCTCCATTTGCGCTTCCCATCCGGGCTTCGCCATGACCGCCGCTTGATTGAAAGTTTCCCAATCAATGGCGGCCCTATTCCCACGTCGCTTCCTCGCTGGGGATGCACCTTTGTGTCTCGGCATCTCTTGATTCTCTTGATTCTCTTCCATACCTGCACAAAGACACAACACGTTCTGTATAGAATAGATGGACTATGCTTTGCTTTCTGTTGTGTGGGGCCAACTGAAATGTGGCAAAGCAATAGCCAACTATTTTTGCTTCCTCCCGAACTGCAATGCAAAGCTTTTTCAAGCAAGGACAACACAGCTCAAGAGAGAAAGCAAGTGAAATGAGGAAAATTTTCCACCTTATACCTCCCAATTACCAGGGTTGATTACCATTACGAATTCCAATGTAATCACCATCGTAATCACCCAGCTCGACGACTGCAAGCCGTCGATGGACACGGAGATCGACGATCGATCCGTCCAGCGAGCTTCGACGGTGGTTCGGCAGGCCGTCCGGACAGGCCGTTGACAGGTCCGGAGCCGTCAGCAGGTTCGTAAAGCGGAAATGATAATTACTCCGCCGTCCGCGACACGGGACGGCCTCGATGTGACAACCCGGGGTGTTCTTGGATGGTCTACCCTGGGCCGTCGACGGCCTAAATTTGACCTGGACGGCTTGCCCCGGGTCGTCAACGGGCTGAATTAGTTCTGGACGCTCTGCTTCGGTCGTCGACAGGCTGAATTAGTAGTGGACGCTCTTACCACGATCGACGCCTCGGATCTGTTCTGGACGGCCTGCCTAGTGTCCTGGACGACCCGGATTGGTTCTAGACGGACCGGCCAATTTCTGGACGGTCTGCCCAGGGTCGTCGAGAACCAGCCCGGGACACCTTGATGGCACTGGGCAGGCCGTCCAGAGCTAAAGTGGGCCGTCCGGGACGCTGGGCAGAACGTCCAGAAGACCTGAACCTATATGTTAACCCCTAATGGACGGACCTATAACCACTGATTCAGAGCCTTGGTGCTCATCACTCAATTTGTTACCATGACGGAAATAGATATGTGTGAAAAATTTTATGTTTATTTTTCAGAGATGATTTTTCATGGATTCTCAACTTTACACAAAAATTAGATTTTTTTGAGGAAAATTGATTTTTATGA